>BQNB010012928.1:4878-32548 GCA_026074375.1 Tanacetum coccineum
CCCTTTTCTCCTTCTTCCACCATTCAAGGCTACCTTTCTAGCTTGTAATACTTACCATCTAGCTGCCCTTAGTTACCCCTATAACCCTTGGCCACCACACCAAGTTTACTTGGTCACCAAGGGTGGTTTGTGCCCTACAAATAGTCAAACAAAGCACACCCTTTCATTTCATCCTCACAACTCTTTTCCACCTTAAATCTAAGTCAAAGCCAAGCCTTAACAGAAGTAAAAGAAAGTACAAAGCCCTTAGAAGCCAAGAACCAAGACGAAGAAGCCTTGAAACCCATTTCCTAGGTGTATGAACCCAAAACCCTAATTTCTACATGTTTTCAAGCTGTAAGTCATTCCACTTATTCTATAAGCTCTTGCTTCATTTTAGATCTTTCATTAGCTTTATTAGATCATGTGTAAGTCTTTTGTTCAAGCCTTGAACCACCAAAACCATACGGTTTGGTTTTCCTAAACCAAACTCACCCATTTTGGTATTTCATATACACAAGCTCTTTCTATAAGCTATAAGCTCATAAAAGTTACTTATTTTAGCTTATTCTAATAAGCCATAAGCTACAAAACTCTTTTCGATTCCAAAAATACACTTTGCATGGTTTTTGGACTAGTTATGAAACGATTTCCATACATAGGGGTATATATTGTAACTTTATGAAATTATATAAGTTTTGTGCCAAAAATGTCATTATTCTAAAGTTATAACTATTAGGGACTATTTTGCCAAGTTTTAAAGTTAAAGGTTTAAATTATATTTACTTTATATATAAAGGACTAACTTTGTAAATATATATAAACCAAGGGTATATATTGTCATTTTGCATTCTTAAGGGTATAAATTGTAATATTTTTATATAAATTATAAAAATATATTTATATATTATAAGACTCGATTTTATTAAAACTCGACACATTTGTCGTTATCATTCGTCGATCGAAACACTATAAAACAATTATGCTATAAATATAACATTATTTATCATCCTATAGCTTTTGAAGAAACTTAAAATGATAAAATCATATTATTTAATCTATAACATACCACGTTACTAGGGAATTTTGTAAAACCTAAAAATCTCAATAAGAGTAAAATGACCAAAATACCCCTAATGCAAGAAAATCTATAAAAGCTTAAATAAATTTCAGTTTAATTATAGAAATTATGAAAATACAATATATAGCAATTATGAAATTTTTTGTAAGATCAAAATACTTTATGTTATACAAGGAAATTAATTAAAATTATAAATATAGGTATATATGCCGAATTATGTATAATAAATTAATTATGCATTATTATTAATATAAAATAATTATAGATAAATACATAATAATTATGAAAATAATAAAATCTGATTTAATACTATTTGAAAGCCCATAGGACTCGGCCAAACTTGTTTATGTATATTTTTTTACATTTTCATTTGCTAAATCATTAAAAACAAAAAAACCGAAACCCTAAATAAATTAAGTGGCGGCATAAAAGAATTCTCCAGGGCTTGCACGATTTTTCTAAGACTATTTGAAGGTTAAGGAGTGTGGGAAAAATAGTGGGAAGCTTGGGGTGTGCTTGGTTCGATTTTGGTTATTGATTTGGGTTCGAAAAGCTCTACCGGGTTCATAAATTCATAAAATCCCTAAGGATCATCCAAGGTATTTTTACAACTCACTTTTCATCATATAAATTCGATCTATGCATAAGAAAAATGTTCATTCATTTTATTTTGATTTTATAAATCAAATCATATTCGAAACCCTAATTTCTAGCTAGTATTGAAATCGGCATAAAAACTATTTGTAAAATTGATTTTATATTTTTCTAAGGTTTTTCATATCACATATAACTCAGAAAAATTGTTGGAAAAATTTAGAAGTAATTCGAATAATTATTGGAGATTTATCATTGTTTGCCAATTTTCGAAAATAAGGAAAAAGGAAAGAATAAAATTAGGATTAGGGTTTTAATAATTTTTCCAGGAACATTTAATGCCAATGATTGGGAAATAATTATGTTTGTGCTTGGGAAAAATTCAATTAGGGTTTTAGTGATTTAATTGTTACCCGATTTGCTATTTAAAAGTATAAGGACTTGTTTTGTAATTTCTGAAACTATGGGGTCTGTTTTAGACATGTTATTATATTTAATATATTCTGTATAAAATAAGTTGGGGGGTAGAAAATGTCATTTTGATATTATTTATGTAAACCTTACTATTTATAGAAACCTGCTATTTATAGAAACCTGCTATTTATAGAAACATGCTATTTATGGAAACTTACTATATATAGAAACCTGCTATTTTTAGAAAGTCTATTTTTGGAAAGTTTAATTATGGAAACTTATTAAATCAGGAAAGTTATCATTTATGGAAAGTTAATTAAGGAAAGTCTATTTTTGGAAACTTACTATAATTAGAAGCTGCTATTTTTGGAAAGTGCCCAATATAACAAGAATACTAATCATGAAACATACTAATCATGGAATATGTTAATCATGGAACATACTAATCAAGGAATCCTGCTAATTATAGAAAGTTACTAAAAATAGAAAGTTACTAAAAATAGAAAGTTACAAAAAATAGAAAGTAACCTTAATCATGAACAAGTAACTTATATATGTCCTTTAACATGTAGATCGCATTAAGCAGGAGTAGCTTCCATCTTCTTATCCATCTCTTTCCGTTACTGCTGGACATAAGGTACGGATATTCCGTCCTTTCAGTAAGGACATTCTTTCTTTTCATGATTCATCCCCAGAACTGCTATGCTTCCCCATTTTTATGTCTTTTGCCATGATCCTTTACATGTTTGATTTCATGACTTATTCTATTGCCCGAGCTATATATACGCATGACCATGATTTACATGACTTACCACCTAGTCATGGAGGTACCATGACCGTGACACATGAGGCACCTGTGTCACGACTCTTTCGCGTTGAGAGTGATTTCACGCGGCGTCCCTTTTCATGTTACTAGATTATATTTCATGTTTGGCCATTATTATTCAGGGGCATGTTTATTTCCTATTCTTCATGACGCATTCTCCAGGTTTCCTCATGACACTTATGATCTTTCCGCTGCTTTATACTTATTATCCAGGATTCATACTTATTACTTACATTGTTATTATATCCGTTCACTGAGCGTTATGCTCAGCCGTATTTCTTTCTCTTTCTTATACGGCAGGTATCTAGAGGGAGATTGGGCATGAGAGAGTGTGTGCTTAGGAAGTGACCTATTTAGCTTCCTTTCTTTATATCGCAGACATTTTGATGTGCTAAACCATGATTTACATGTTTATTTCCAATTTCTATCATGACGAATTCACCAGGTTTCCTCATGACACTCATGACTTTCCGCAGCTTTATAGTAATTATCCAGGATTCATACTTATTACTTACATTGTTATTATATTCGTTCACTGGGCGTTATGCTCAGCCGTATTTCTTTCTCTTTCTTATACGGCAGGTATCTAGAGGGAGATTGGGCTTGAGAGAGTGTGTGCTTAGGAAGTGACCATTTAGCTTCCTTTCTCTTTTATCGCAGACACTTTGATGTGCTATACTATCTTGGACACATGTTTTAGTCCTTTAGACTTCTTTTACGTTATTCATGTTGATCTCATAATCGGGAGCCGATGTTTGATTCCGGCTTTCCACTTTGTTCTATGTTATCATTTATGACTTTATGCCTTTATTATGCTTTGATATGACACCATGATTATGACGTTTCGGCCTACTCTCCGGAGCGGGTTTGGGTCGTTACAACTCAAACTAAATATTACTTTAAAACTACACTTAAAACTTTAACTAAAAAAAAACTACCCTGCCACAATGGCTTTTACAAAGCTTTAAATAGGAAAAAAAATTCGACTAGGTTCTTCTCTTTGTCTTCTTCCTTTTGTGTTTCTTTGTAGACACAAGAAGGGCATTATGCTTGTTGTGAGAGTGCAAAGTCAAGCACATCCTGTCCCTTGGTTTTTCTTGAAGCCCAAGCCGATTGTTATAAACCCTTCGATGAGTTTTTGTGTGGGTTTGGATTGCCAACATGGCAATCCCATGTGAGTTGTGGGGTTTAAGGATAATGAGAGGTTTGGAGTGTTGTGGAGGGTCAAACGAGGCTGAAAACGACCTCTTGTGGGGTTATAGGATTAGGCGGGAAAACTTTGGTATAGGAGATACAAGTAAGTAAAACTAATTGGTAGGAGGTTTATGGTGGATGTCAACTCTAGTCCCTCATGGTGTTATGCCTTGTTTCACCACTCGTCCTTGTTGTTATATAACTTTTAGGACTTGGCAAAACAAGTCCCCAAGAGTTATAAAACTCTTTGCAGTACACGTCCTTGGTGGTTAAAAACTTATGGGCTTGGCAGCTTGGCCTTGTGGTTTATCTTTCCATAATGGTAGCTTGGGCCCTTGTCTTCTTTCTTTGCTTCTCTTATAAATATAAGTTTAGGGTTGCAATTTTGACCCTCAAACTATATTTCTGACTTGGTTGACTTTTTGCTTCGGGTTGACTGGTTGACTTGGCTTGGACTTTGACTTTGACTTTTCCTTGCTTTTCCATTCCGAGTCTGGTTTTGTCGATTTGGCTTCGTTTTTCGTCCTTTTCTTAAATATCCGTTCCTGCACAATACAATTAGCAAAACAAGCGTATATTTGGCATTTTAAGTCCGTTTTTGGTTATTTTAGCTCGTTTTTAAAGGTAAAAGGTATGTGTAATTAAACACATACCAAAATCCCCCATACTAAGGTATTGCCGTGCCCCACCAATCTATGACGTAAGCATTTGGATACAAAGAATCCAACACCTCGACTTAATAACTATAAAAGTATCTAAGTGTTCATCGAAGAAAATTTAAAGATTCAAGAGTTGCAAATCCCCCGTCTTTACCAATTTTTTATATGTACACCTATTCTACTCATCTTTTTGTATTTTTCAATTTTCTAGAACGTTTTGACTTTCGTTATTTAATAACTTTGAGGGATTATAGAACAAGATGCATTTCGATCCGAGAATGCCCCAAAAAGGATAAATTCATCGTTCCCGACTTTTCACTTATTCCAAACCAAGCTTAAAACGAAATCACTGTTAATTATGAGTTAAGATGCTAACACTACTCATATTTGCAATTTGTAAACTTTTCACTCCCGACAATTTACATCTTTAATGTGTGTGTGCTATTTTGAATTTCAACCATGGATCAACGTTTTACAATATTCTATGTTTCACGTTCCACCCGAGAATAATGAGTTTAAAGGCGAGATCATCCCATGTAGCGACTTTCGTCTCGGCACATCCCAACCTTGCGGTTAAGTGACCAGGCTTTTGACACCCCACAGAGACTAGTATCGGGACTCACGGACCTTAGGTTTCAAAAACTCTCAGGTTTTCTGTAAGCACATAGCTTAAAATATAATAGCCAAAGTTCAAAAGCATATTCGAGTTTGACAAAAAGAGATCTTTTATTCATACTTAACATTAACTATTTACGCAATTGTAATCTTCGACCTTTTAGAAGGCTGCAACATCGGTTGTGAGCCGGCAAGATGCAGCAAACTTTTATCAGTCTCGGATAATTATTACTATGGGTTTTCTTTAGAAGGCTGTAACATCGGTTGTGAGCCGGCAAGATACAGCAAACTTTTATCAACCCACAGTTTATATTTATGCATTTTTCATCATTTTTTTTTATATTGGGAAAACGTCTTTTTGAAAAATTCAAGTATAAATTTGAACTAAGTCTAAAGTTTTTGCTATATACTATATAAAAATTATTGATTTAAGTTTAATTTCCAAAAGTAGCACGTAAATTAGTCAGGTTAGAATCTTATGGGAGAAAAAGCGACAGATTACACACATGAGCTCTTAAGATTTCCAAATAATCCTTGTTTAGCATCCAATCCATACTTAACACTATCATTTTTCATTCTTCGCGAGTATTCGCGAACGCTTAGTCTAAAGGCTAAGGAATAAGCTGATCCCACCCCCACCCTCCATCCCCCCGCCCCCCCCCCTCCCCCCCCGCTCAACACGCTCGATCGAGTCAAAATGTATTCTTATTCTACCCAGCAGGAAAGTCAAAATTGTGACAAAACACTTATTTATTTTTGAGAATTTTTTAAATTTTTTTCATTTTTTTTTGAAATTTTGGTGGTAAAAACGGGATTACGTGATAACAACGGCTGCAAGCAAAAATCAAATCGAATATCCCCCCATACTAGAATGAAACATCGTCCTCGATGTTTTACGAAGGGTTTCTACGTAAATCCTAAGCCGTTTATGAAGTATGCTTAAAGATAAACGTTAGTCGATAAGATTTAGGATATTCGGGATTCCCAATGAAGCTGAGGATTGTGAAGCTCTTGTGATCGAAGGACAAATAGCACGAGAGACTTCAAAAATCCGGGACATCCTGGACAATACATCACAAAACACAATACACGGAATAGGAAAGAGGAAAGCCTCCTCACAACAATTAAACACTTATTCGAAGACTAGCATACTACTAATACTGAAAAACTAAGATAAGCATGGGGTGCCTCCCACGAAGCGCTTGTTTAGGGTCACTAAGCTTGACCCAATTCCCTGAATTTAGTTGTCCTTAGGGAGATTGTAGTCAGGGATATCCATAGCAGAGACTCACCTCCAAAGTATTGCTTGATACGATGACCATTTACTTTGAAGTTTTGGCCCGAGTACTGAATAACACAACGTGCCATACGGAAAGACTTTAACATGGTAAATGGTCCTGACCACGGGATTTCAATTTGCCGAAGAAAATTTTCAATCTTGAGTTAAAGAGGAGGACTTGATCACCGACGTTGAAAACGCAGTTTTTGATCTTTGCGTCATGAATTCTCTTAGTTTTCTCTTTGTAAAAAAGAAAAAAAAAAATCCAAGGAATTTTCCATAAGCTTTAATCACGCAGTTTACTTACTTCATTGAGCTTAACTATGCGTTGATCACCCGCGTTAGGAGATCAAAGTGTATTTTTAAGGGCCCCAGTAAGCTTTGTGCTCCAACTCAATCGGTAGATGACATGCCTTTCCATATACAAGCTTGTATGGAGTACACCCGGTGGGTGTTTTGTATGTTGTACGGAAGGCCCAAAGAGCGTCATCTAGCTTGTCCGACCAAGAGGCACGGTTTTCGCCCACTGTCCTTTCAAGAATTCTTTTTAAACCACGATTTGATACTTCAACCTGCCCACTTGTCTAGGGATGATACGCGGTGGAGAGAACTATGATTGACTCCATATTTTAAGCATGACCTTTGCAAACTGGTCATTGCAAAAATGTGTTCCATGATCACTGATGATGGCACGGGGAGCACCAAATCTGGCAAAGAGAGATTTAAGGAATTTGCAAACTACTCGGGCGTCGTTGGTGGGAGTTGCCTTTAGCGGTCAACCCATTTTGAACAATAGTCGACAGCCACAAGTATGTAATTTGTTGCCTTTGGAAGATGGGGAAATGGGTCCCATGAATTCGATGCCCCAAACGTCAGAAGATTTTCAACAACTTGGAGGATTTGAGGCATCTCATCTCTTAGTGAATTTTTCCTTGACGTATGGCACGAGTCACAATTTTTGACCAACTCGTGTGCATCCTTGTATATTGAAGGCCAAAAGAATCCGGCATCAAAGACCTTTTTGGCGGTGAGATTTAGCACCGTGGATAGTCCCCCCGGTGGACCATTTGTGGCAAGCTTCGAGAATGTTACGAGCTTTCTTTACCGGCACACACCGCCGTAATCATTTGATCCCGCACAGATTTTGAAAAAAAAGGGTCATCCCATAAAATAGTGTTTGAACATATTTAAAAAACTTGTTTTTCTTTGGGATACATTCCTTGACCACGAAGTCTCCCCTCATGGTAGTTTTGCCGAAGTCTGCAAACCATGGGGTACTATCATCATGAAGAGCAACCGATCCAAGAGTTTTGAGAGGAAAAGGTTTTCATAGATTTCCGTTACTCGATTTTATCTTGATGAGGGTTCTCAAGTCTTTAAAGATGATCTTGATCGGCTAAGATTTTCAGCTTCTTTTGTCTCGCTGATAACATCAAATTCTTGGAGTCAAAAGGATCCACCGCTCATCTTGGCTTAGCATCCTTTTTTTTTTTTTATCTTTGCAAGAGATACTTTATAGCAGAAAGGTCGGATACACTATGCACCTTATACAAAACACTATACGACCGAAACTTCTCAAAAGCGTACACTACCGCAATAATTCTTTTCGTCGTAAGTGTAGTGTGCTTGAGTTTCAGATCATGGATTTGCTGGCATAGTGGATTGGTTAAATGCTTGTTCTTTCCGTGCCCTAGGGACTGACCCAATTGCAAAATCACTTGCATCACACTGAGTTCGAGGACAGTCCTAGTCGGGAGCAATCAAAATGGAGCCTTAGTCAAATTTTCTTTGAATTATTAAAAGGTTTTCGATACACTCTTTTGAGATAAAAATGGAGTCATTTTTCAAGCAAATTAGTCATTGGGCGGGCTATTTTGAGAAGTCTTATATCATCGTCGTAAAAACCGGCGTGCCCCAAGAAACTTCGGACAGCCTTCCACTAGTAGTCGGGGGGTGGGGGGGGAGCTTGGCGATAACGTCAACTTTAGCTCGATCGACCTCAATTCCCGACTTGGAGATTTTGTGTCCGAGAACAATGCCTTCTTTTACCATGAAATGGCTTTTCTCCCAGTTTAGGACCAAATTGGTGTCTTCACACCGTTTCAACATTTTGTCCAAGTGGGTTAGGCATGTAGAGAAAGAATCACCGAAGACTGAAAAGTCATCCATAAACACTTCCATTGTTTTTTCGATCATTCCTCATGGAAGATTGCCATCATACATCGCGTTGGAAACGTGCCAGGTGCATTGCATAGCCCAAAAGGCATGCGACGATAGGCAAAGGTTCCGTATGGGTAAGTAAAGGTTGTTCTTTTCTTTGTCCTTCGGGTCTATTGGAATCTGGAAATAACCCGAAAAGCCATCAAGGAAACAATAGAATTGGTTTCCCGCGAGTCTTTCGAGCATTTGATCCATGAAGGGAAATGTGGAATGGTCTTTTCGGGTAGCTTTATTCAACTTTCTGTAGTCGATGCAAACTCCCACCCTATTACCAATCGAGCGTATGAAGATCATCTCATCATTAAAAACGACGGTCATGCCACCCTTCTTTGGTACACAATGCACCGGGCTTACCCATGGACTGTCAAGATCTATTAAAACAATCCTTCATCAGAAGCGTTTTCAACTTCTTTCTTGATGACGTCGTGGATTTTAGGATTCACCCGTCTTTGATGCTGAACCGTAGGTTCGTAGTCCTCTTCCATGAGAATTTTGTGGGTACAAAACTCTGGGTTGATACCCTTGATATCTGAAAGTTTCCAAGCGATGGCTCGCTTGTGGGACTTAAGAACCTCGATTAGAGCTGCCTTTTCCTCATCTTTCAAGTCTTTTGCAATAATGACGGGTAACTTGTCGTCACCCTCCAAAAATGCATATTCCAAATGAGGTGGCAAGTCCTTGAGTTCAAGCTCAGGGGGCTCATTAACGGAAGAATTTTCATGATTTGCTTCACAAATCTTAAGATCTTTTCGATTTTCAGGAAAGTAATTTCCTTGAGGTGGGAGTGGTTCACTGTTGAGAATTGCTTCGAGGAGAAGTATGTCCCCTTCAGGGTCATAATAAGTTGGATCAACTTCCGGTGAAGTTGGATCATCCTCTAAAGCAAGGAAAGAGTCGGCTTCTTCGAAAAGGAGAAAGTCACTGTCCCCGAATGGAGTTAAGGTTGGAGAAGAAGTAGAGACGATTGGATCATAGTAAGGAGTGGGATTGCCACTCGAGATCACATCAGAGAAACCAAGAACTTCTTGAGAGTATTCTTCACAAGCCATATCAATGACGTCAATTCGGTTTGCCGTCATATGATTGTAGTCAGCCGTGTACCTCGAAGTTTGGTCCAGATTGAATGTAATGGCCTCTCTGCCAACACGAAGGGTTATTTCACCTTCGTATACATCGATTAATGCACGACTTGTCTTTAAGAAACTCCTCCCGAGAATTAGAGGTACTCGGGGGTCTGGCTCAAAATCGACGACTACGAAATCTGCAGGAAATTGGAACTTTCCCACCGTCACATAGACGTCTTCAGCGATACCATTGATTTGTTTCAAGATTGAACGGTCCGCTAATTCAAGCGTCATGCAAGTTGGGGTTAGTTCGGAAAGAGAGAGAGTTTTCCAGACGGAATATGGCATAAGATTAATGCTTGCACCAAGATCGGCCAAGGCGTTGCATGTATTAATCCCGGAAAATTCACATGGAATGAGAAATCGGCCAGGGTCTCCAAGTTTCTTTGGTAACTTGTTTAGGATGACGGCTGAGCAATTCTCGTTCAATGGGGTTCTAGCCATTTCACTCAACTTTTCCTTGTTTCCGATTAAGGTTTTTAGAGTCGAGGCGAATTTTGGCATGAGCATCAAGGCATCCGTAAAGCTAATTTCGAAACTCAAATCCCGAAAGATTTCATAGAATTTCTCAATTTGGTCGTTAGCTTTCTTACGACGTCTTTCATCATTTCTTCTTGAAGGAAATGGAATTGATGATTTTTGGTTAGGCCTGAGGACTAACTTGGAGCATTTGTGTCTCAGAGATTGATTCAAATGACAAAATGGACAACCGGAGGTGGACGTCTTCGTGCTTCGTTGTTAGTAATGATACATCGTGTCCTTTGTGACCTCGTTATCACGTTCCATTACTTAGGAGAATAAGGACGGGGTGTAAGAAAGGAAATGTGGTTTCCCTTGTAAGCTACACATCACTTCGAGTTGTAAACAATTAGATCCTCTTTCGGGTTAGTAACGTGTAACTAGGGAGAGATTTCCCGAAGTAGAGGCGTAATTGGAAGCGACAAACTTGAAAGCAATGTCAGTGAGATTTGGTCATTAAATTTTGCATGATTTGACCTTGAGTTTGCATATCCTTATCACAGCATCAATATCTTTTGCGTAGCAAGATGTGGAAAGATCTTCCTTTGATACACCTTGAATTTGAGAGCTGGAGTTTGATAGTTGGAGCTTGGATAAGCAGGAGGTAGAACAACCTGAGGCGATGTATCTTAGACCATGATGAACCCGGGATTGGTGAAGCTGAGCTTGATTGAATTCCTCGTTTGTGGTTTTGACGATTCTTATTTAATTTCCTTGATTTAGCAACCTTAATGGTTGAACGGGAGGAAAAACCGGTGGTCGAATTTGATTGAAATCTGCCTCGATAACCGTGTTACCTTGTTTAAATTAGTTGCGCAGCATAGAGACATATTCTTGGATATCCTTATCTCTATAAACATTGCCAGAAGTGTCTGGACAAGTTGGTAGGACTGGAGCACCACTCAACAACACAACTTTGTCTCACCGCTTATGACAGGAGTAGATCGGGAGATTGATTTTTCCTTGTCAAGGATTAAAAGCTTTCACCGATTTCATTTAGCTCAGCAACTTCGAAGAGATTCCGTGGGTGAAGTCTCGCACTCACTTGGAACACCGGGTTTGTTGCTAATTACGGACTTTGGGACTTGCTTTTCCATGATCTTAGGCAATCAACGAGGCATTTTGTCCATAAAGTTGGGGGTCCCCCCCAAAATCCCCCCCGGCGGAATTTAACGATCTTGATCGTTAGAGTTCAAGGCATTGTAGAATGTACAAGTTATGCAGTTCAAAAAACCATGATGTGGACATGCCCTAAGAGAACATTAAATCTACTCATGCTTCGTAAAAACGTCTCATCAAATCTCGTTGAAAACTTCTGAATTCATTTCGAGGATTTGTGGTTTAGGAAGAGGAGAAAAATATTGTTGAAGTAATTTTTGGAAACAAGAACATCCCATGTTTTGAATCGATCGAGGGGCTCTTCTCTATCCAAAGTCCGGGCTGCACCCTCGAGGGAAAAATGGGACAAGCAAAAGCATACCTGACGGTACTCGGACAGTTCGGAACTTCATCGTAGAAGTGATCTTGTTGAAATATGCGAATGTGGGCAATAGAGGATCTTCTTTTTCATGTCCGAAGACCTGCTTGTTACGAAACGAGGTTGATTAAAACCATCTTACAACTCAAAGTTAGTCATTCATTCATGGACATACGAATTGCATCTACGTAACCCTCGTGGGTGCTTCGATCAATTGAGCATGGTACGTTGATCATCCAATTTGAGGTGAGAGGAGGAGGATGATTTTCAAAAGATCTTCAGATTGAAGGGTTTTTCAACAACACTGGAGGATCTAGATGATGATTATGAAAGATTACGAAGTCCTTGAACGAGTGTGCATACACTAAGAAGAAAAATTTACACTAATTTTTTTGGTTTTTTTTTGTTGGTTTATCGAAGGTAAATTCACAATTTATTTTAATAACGGACAACGAAAAAGACAACTTAAGCCTAATAATCAACAAGCTTCTCGGTAACTCTTCGAAAAGAAAAACGCACAAAGGAGCGGAGGAATAGGAAAGCGCGAAGCTATTAAAAACCTTTTTCCTTTAGGGTCGTAGTTCCTAGGAACAACCCGCCTTATACCCCTCTTAGAGTTTGTTAATCTTTTTAAAGGTGAACCGTACCTCGCAAGTGACACAAAAGGCAAGTTTTTGAATCTTTTGTTCGAGCTGGAAACCACAAAGGTTTACCGGAAGTTATTATGATAATACCTCAGTTGAGAATATTATATTTTGGCTTTTACCAATTTGTGAATTTTATTTGTAAATTAAAGACAATGTTTTTATATTTTTGATTTTTTTTTTGGTTTTTAATTGATAATTATACTAAAAAGAAAATGAAAATATTTTTGTACTTTTTGGTTTTTTTTTTTTTTTAGATTGTATGCACAAATTCAAACACAGATACCAACAGCAACGATTTCGGAATCACAGCCTCCCCGGCAACGGCGCCAAAAATTGACAATTAATTTTTTGAGTTCTTAAATAAATATATATAATATATAATAAAATATAAAATATATATTAATAAAAACAAAAATCAACAATCAATGATGCCAGGAGCAGTATAAACTATTCCCGGGTCGTTAATTCCCCAACGAGGCTGTTCTGGAAGATCGGTACAGTCGAAGATTTGAGTTTGAAGGAAGGAATTGATTTGAGAAGGGTGAAAAGTCAAATTAAACAATAGCAAATAAAAACGTTTAAGAAAATCCTAAAAATTACGAATTTAAGCTGAAAAACGGGAGCACGAATCCCGAACAAAGGGGGAAAAACCTAAAATCTTTAAAAATAACCCTACGAAGAAATTTTCACTTCTAAACTACTCTACGGGACAAATAACGAAGAATGAAAAAGACTAGACCGAAAACGGAGTTCGTTTGACCCAAAAACGAGTCAACACAAAAAACGAACCCGGACCCGTTCTTTAAAAAACGAAAAGTTGTAAAAATGACTTTACGAAAATTTTTAAATTTTTCCTACAAACTATATGACAAAATAAAATTTTCTAAAAAAAGAAAAATATTTTTTTGATAATTTTTGTATTTTTTATGAATTTTTAAAACTTTTAACTAAATTAAATTATAAAAAATAGTAAATGACTACGAAAAATTCTGAAATTTTTACAAAAAATACTAGACACTTGTATAATCCTAAGAAAAATAAGAAACAAAAAATTGCTTAAGAAATAAGCCCGTAAATAAGCTATTACAGCTTATAAGCTATAAGACCCAAAATGTGTATAAGTATGCAAGCCCTTGGGACTATGACAGAAAAGTCCCAAGGGCGCAGCGGTGAGAGTGTTGTATAAAAGGGGGAATGTATCGAGGGGTACCAGGTTCGAGTCTTGCTCACCCGGACCCCTTGTCTTTCCCTCTTTTTTTTTGAAAACTTCAAAAAGCAAAGTTGTTAAGCTCGTGGGGCTTAACAACTTTGTCAACTACAACTTTTGCTGAAAAGCCCTAAATAAGCTGAAAAATCAGCTTAAAAGTGACAGTTTGCTTAAAGTGGCTTAAAAGCTAATTTTTGGCTAAGTCATTTTGGACTTGTGGTCGAATAAGCTAAGATTGGACTAAAATAAGCTAAATATTGCTCCCATAAAAAACTATACTCAATAAGCTATAAAATGTTAAAGAGCTTAAAGCAAGATAACTAAGAAAACAGCTTAAGTTGACAGAAAACTAAAACAAAGCTTAATGGCTAAAAACTTAACTTGTTGGACAAATAAGCTAGGAAAGAGGCTAAATAAGCTCACAAACTAACTAGACTAACCTAAAAAGCAACTAGGAGTCAAATAAGCTTATTAAAATAAGCTTAAAAAAAAAAAAAAAAAAAAAAAAAAAAAAAAAAATGAAAAAAAAAAAAAAAAAATAAAAAAAAATAAAGAATAACAAGAGAGGATAAATAAGCAATTCCTAACACCTAAACTAAGCTAAAAACAGTGAAAGGGCAAGTTTGAGCTTAAAATTAAGCCATCAAATAAGCTTACTAAGAGCTGAAACTAAAGGGGCTTATCTAAGGGTTTATAGACTCTTAAAATAAGCAAAAAAAATTAGACTTTAGACCACTTAAAAGCTAAGAAGAGATGGCTTAAAGTCACCCCTTTGCACCAGGGGAGACTTAGGCTAAACTCAAGGGCTTATTTGACAGCTTTTTAAAAGCTGTCAAATAAGCTCTAAATAAGAAAATAAGCTCAAACAGATAGAGTGTATTATGAAAGGGACTTGTGCACCAATTTTTAGCTTTTAAAAACCATTTTAGCTTGCTGAATTTTAACAGTGAAAAAGACTTTTAGTTTTTTTTTTAAAACTGTCACTTGAAAAGTCTTGGGTGGTTTTGACTTACCAAGTCAAAAGACACCAAGGTTTGTTACAGCTTGAAATGAACACACAAAGAGCACACTTTTTGAACCTTAACTCAAAATCACAAGAGCTTAAAAGATAAGCACTTATGCCCTTTTTAAAATCCCACAGTTTCAAAGTTAGTTTAGAAATCTTTTGAAAAACAATTTTGAACCTTAAAAACTTTTGAAAAAGCTCTCAATAAGCTTAAAACTTAAGCTTAAACTAACTAAATGACCTCAACCCAAACACAAGACAATTTTGACCCGTTTTGAGTGTTGACCCAAACACCACCTTAATTTTTGAAAATGGTTTAGAAACTTATGAAAACTAAATTTTACTGAGATTTTGAGTAACTCACACACAGATCTTAAGTGTGTTTAAGTACAGATGCGAAGGAAGATATAGCATTGAAGCTGAAAGACTAATAAGCACTTGAATGTGGACAATAAGCTAGTGACAGTTATGAGCACTTTTAGACAGTTTTAAGCATCTTGCATAAAAATGAAATGAAAAATACTAACAAGCATTCATACACATTAATAAGCTTAAAAAGATATTAATAAGCTGAAAGTTAAGCTAAATAAGCTGTGCTACAGTAATAAAGCAAAATTTGAAAGAGAAAATTGTACCTTTGATCCTTTTGTCAAAAAGGATCTTTGGGACCTATTTAAGCTCTAAATTCCTACCCTTAGCTTATAAATAAGCTAAAACTAAGCTATAAACCCAATAAGCCATCCATAATAGCTTATTCATCCTTGCTTTTAATCCAACAGTACTTGTCACCCTTTTGAATTTCCCTTAACTTTTGTTCAGAAATTTTGAAAACAGATTGTAAGATATAAAAAGAGTGAAATAAACAACTTAGCAACACAATTTATGAAATTAACTCAGCTTACTTTTCATTAAAAGAAATTAAGTAGAAGTACATAGAAATCTTTTTTAACCTGAAAACTCAAACTAAATATTACTTTAAAACTACACTTAAAACTTTAACTAAAAAAAAACTACCCTGCCACAATGGCTTTTACAAAGCTTTAAATAGGAAAAAAAATTCGACTAGGTTCTTCTCTTTGTCTTCTTCCTTTTGTGTTTCTTTGTAGACACAAGAAGGGCATTGTGCTTGTTGTGAGAGTGCAAAGTCAAGCACATCCCGTCCCTTGGTTTTTCTTGAAGCCCAAGCCGATTGTTATAAACCCTTCGATGAGTTTTTGTGTGGGTTTGGATTGCCAACATGGCAATCCCATGTGATTGTGGGAATAAGGATCATGATAGGTTTGTAGTGTTATTTATGGTCAAACGAGGGTAGAAACGATTTCTTGTGGGGTGTATATATTTAGGCGGTGAAAAACTTAGGTAGGATATACAGTAGTTTAAAACTGTATGGGTGGAGGGTTTGGGGATTTGTCAACTCTAGTCCCTCATGGTGTTATGCCTTGTTTCACGCACCAGTCCATTTTGTTAATATAACTTTTGGACATGGCAAAACAATCCCCAATAGTTATAAAACTCTTAGCATTACACGTCCTTGAGTTTAAAACATAGGGCTTATGGCAGCTTTGCCCCTTTGTGGTTAATCTTTCCGCATAATGGCAGCTTGGGCCCATGTCTCTTTCATTCATTCTCTTATAAATATAAGTTTAAGGTTGGCCAATTTTGACCCTCAAACTTATATTACTTAGACTTGTTTGACTTTTTTTGCTTCGGGTTGACTGGTTGACCTTGGCTTGTGAAATGAATCTCATCAATATTATTGATCTTGATTGAGTTTGTGATTCTTTAATGATAAATGATTGAAAAGAGACATTTTATTTTTAAACAAATATGCTTTTTCTAAAATAATTATTCTTATCAATGTTGTATACCATACTTAAATAAGTATTTGAATAGATGTATTTTTATTTGTTTATGCATTGACACATATTGTGATAGGTTATTTTTCAATTCTAATAACTTATATTTCTCAAATTATATGTCGTGTATTTTCTTGTAACACAACCATTTATGCTACGAAAAAAATAAAATGAATAGTATTTATATTATCCTTTATTAATCGTTTAATACGATAAGTTCATAAATTCTTTAAACATAATGTTTCCCAAACATCATGTCATCCTAGGTAAATAAACAATAATATTATTCTTATTTGAGAATTTAGTTAAAAGTGAATTTTGACCTTGAGTTGTGCTTTTATGTTGTATGAGCAAAGTTTACATATGTTGTTAGTTTGCTCGTGTTTAGTTTTTTTAGAAATGACACATTTACCAATTGCATTGCAATTTAAATTGCTTGAATATTTCGGATGAAACATCCAAGTCGTCATTCCTAATTCATTGTGTATTTTATGCATGTGTTAAACATATTAGTATAATATTTGAAACACAACCATTGGACAAGTAGACTCAATATGGCATTATCAACACAAGTGTGAGTTATGATCCAATGCATATTCTTTTCATCTAGAAAAGGATGTAATTATTTTCATATCAATCAAGTGTGATTGAGTTATGTAGATCCAAGATGATATATTTTGTCATATTTTGATATAATCTTGAAACTAAACAAATAAGAATTCGATTTCATGTCCATACACAAAAACTTGTCAATTAGATTCAATAAAGATATCAATCATAATTTAAATAATGAATTTATTTATTCTCAAAATCTTTCTTGACCCTCACGAACACTCATTTAAAAAAATAAATAAATATTTAAATAGTGTGTTCCATTAATCCAAAGATAAGTTGTAAGGTGAGGTTGATGAATAATGATAAATTAATTTCTTATTTCAAGATTGTTGTAAATTTTACTTGTGCGAAAAACTATTTGTTGTTATGTATAATATGCATAGTTTTTGACATTTTACGAGTATATAAATGAGTTTTCTAACCATTTTTATACAACACACATCTTTTGTGAAATACTATATGTTTAAAAAAAATATAATCATGTGTGTATGTTAGAACCATGCAAGCACAAGCATTTTCTTTTTCTTAGTTACTAATCTATTAATACAATCGTTTCTTTTGTTTAGCCAACCTAAGGTCAAACAAAGCAAGTAATTGAAAATATTTAAACGTGTTGTTGAAAATAGATTAAATCGTTGAAAATATTTAGGTGACTAGTTTTAACACATTTAATAATATACTTGACAAGTTATTGAACTCTTATTCCTAAGTATATTCCCATACTCGAAAAGATTTACAAGATGTTTATGTAACATTTGTAAATTATGTGATCTATGCTTATATGCAATGCAAATACAATTTCGAAACTTAGTACAAGAAATCTAGCATAAGTTCTAGTTAGGCATAATCCGAAAAACTAGCTACAAACAAATAGTGTACATGACACATGTGCTTAGATATTCAATTAGTTCAATTACAAATAGGAACGATCATTTAATAATTTCTATTAACAAACTTAAGACACAAAGAAGTGCACATAATCACATAGCATAACACGTAAGAGTACTTGTCGTTTTGTGTATTAGATACAACAATGTATACTTAGCTCGGTTTTGTTTGAAAACAAATTAGTTTCCTCCCCATTTCAAAAACTAACCAATTTTAATATTTTTGAAAAGTTAATTACATTATTTTTCAAAGGTATACCAACTAGAAATGCCCGACTAGAAGGAAAAGGTAAAATACAAGTTTTACGTCAAAACGACACACAAATTTTTAACCACTATGTAGTATTTTGCATTTTTGATTTACTTAAGTTTGGAATAAATATCTGGAAGTATTTTTAAACGAAAGTAGACTCAATTATCTTTAAAATGACGGGTGGCACGACTTCTACGGACTTACGGTTGATTTTATATGAATTTTCAAAGTTTCTGAAAATCTGCCGAATCAGACAGGTGCCCCCTGATTGATAAGGGGGCCAGCCAGGAGTTAAGGTGGCCGCCCTTTGGAGATAAGGGGGTCGGTACCTGACACACAAATTCGCCAAACTTATGATTTTTATAAAAATTGTTTTTGAGCTTTGCGAAAGGTTGTACAGCTGTCTTGATTGTTACGAAACATATACACTTATTTTAAGCATCATTTTTATCGCGTGCTAGCTATAATTAGTGTATATAAACATAAAATCAATAATACAAGGTAATCAACATAAAACACTTTTCATATTTAATCCCCCTTAATGGGTAATTTGATACAGGGATCGTACATCAATTTTTAAACATTTGTTTTGAAAATTAGAGCGCGACGTGGCTCTGATACACAATATATGGTAAATCGCTAGAGGGGGGATGAATACGTTTCCCATTAAAAAATCTTAATAATGTTTTCGTATCAATATTACCGATCAAGTGTGATACAATATGATGAGTGTTCATAACACAGTTTTTATCACACATATTAAACATCGATTTACAATATTACAAACTCCAACACACAATATTCAAATTATTCAAGACATTATTAAAACTATATAAGCAACACAATATACAATTGCAAGTATAAATATAAAGCGATAAATGTGAGTATAAATGTAAAGAGATAAGTAAAAGAAATGCAAACGGACACTGGTGTGTGTTGATTTTTAGTGGTTTCGGTCATGAAGCACCTCATTCGCCCCCCCCCTTACGTTCACTCCCCGTAAGTCCCAACTCGAGAGTTTCTTCACTAGTCAACAAGATCCTTAAGCGGAGAAGCAGAGAAAACCGTACACACGTTTGCTTATATCAATTTCCGCTAGCTAAATGTCGAGTTCTAATCTTAGCTTAGAACCAAATCTATATCAACACAACTCACGACTTCACAACTTAACAACTTCACGTACTACTTCACAAATTCACTACAACAATCTTTAGCTTCAACACCTTGATCACAATACACAAACTTCTTCACATCTTCACAACTTCACAAATTCTTCACTCCTTCACAACTTCACAACCTACCCACCACCTTCAAAAATTTATCATAGCCACACTACTTATGTCACAACTATCTAAAACTACTAGAAATGATCACCAAGATCCAACTACAAAACACACCATGATCACCATGATCAAGCAATAATACAAGTTTAGTATACATGGACTCGATCTATGCATTGTGGAAGTATGACATGTCACGAATGGCACTAATTAGGTCCTAAATAGGCTTGTTTCTTAATGTTATCGAAAGGTTCTTTATCTCTGCACTTTCAAGGATGGATGATTGGATCACATTTTAAACAAACCTTATAATAAGTTTTAAGTGGGATCAAGGAAAAAGGGTTTGACAGGAGTTTTAGATTGATGAAAACTTTGTGCAAAGAGGTAAGAAAAAATGTTGGAATAGCCAGTTATTTGATTGAACAAAAAGGAAGAGAGGGGTTATATGCCGACCCCCTTTATTTTAAGTGGGTCGGCCCATGTAATTAAGGGGGCTGCCCCTTATTAAGACGGCTCTCTTTTTGTCTATTCAGGGGTAGGTGTGTTTACTGGACCATTTACAGCCGTTTTTAGGTCAAAAAATTTGAAATTCAAATGTCATATTTTGAAATAAAACATTTCTTTTAACAAATACAAATAATGTTTTGTATATATTTTTAAAAATGCTTGGTCCCATTTTATAAATGTGTACAGGATTTACAATAGTTTCTTTGATCATTCAACAAATTAAAAGTTTGTTTGTTTGCATACCTGTAGTGATTTTTCTCGGGTCGCGAGCTTAAATTTATTGTTGAAGAAAAACTTGAGACGTCGAAAAGATGTGACGAATTGATGATTAGTGATTACGAGTAACTTAAGCACTTTACGTTATGTGTTATAAGTTACATGTTTGTCATCACCAAAACTTAAAGAGAATGTATAGATTAAATATCGCATATTTCTTACAAAAGTTTTCGTCAATATGTGAAAAGTTTGGGCAGATTGATCTCTTTTAACCAAACAAATTTTATATAGTTGTTTGAATCTGCTTTTCTAGAGCTCTTTTCTCTATCTATGTTCTAGATTCTTCTTTCTTAAAATTACATTTTTTAGAAGAGTAGAACGTTTATGTAATAAAGATTCTTTTTCTTTTAACTTGTTCTGAAATGAGTTTAGTTTAAGAAGATCAATCTCTTACAGACTGTGAACCATGTGTCTGAAACGTTATCCTTACTCCTTATAGTCAAATTTTGTCTTCTTTCAAAACTTATAACTTGTTCCTTAATATTTCAAGCTCATCAGTTAAGGTATCATTGACACTCTTATTTCCAGATTAGTCTTGGTACAATTAGCTACTTGAGTTTTAAGCTGTTCAATCACAGATAATATCAAATCATCTTGTTGTTTAGAGGAGTTAGACTTTTGAACAGTTGCGTGTTGTGATTCAATCACATACTGAGAATAAGGAATGATATTGCTATCACTGGTTATTCTGTCTTCTGAAATGATTCACAAACCATTGACTGTTGAGAAGACGCATATCTGCACAACTTGATTTACCACATTATTATTCATTTTATCATGATTGTGTACTCGGCAAGGAGCATCTGAACATAATAAGATAAATTCGCATAAGGGTCAACTTTGGCCAGAGTTGCTTTTGTCACAATCTAGAGTCATATGCATACCAAATCATCACCTTGATAAGCAGACATTGTGAGTAATGACTGTCTGTGTACTTTGACCTTCAGGTTATCTGGATTCTTGCCAAAAAAAGCTAGTTCATCCTCATTTAGAATATTGACCGGGTGCTTGAGATCCGTGTTACCAGAACACTTTCTCCTTTAAACCAGGAATCTATCTCTTTTTCTCTTTGGTTTAGTGCACTGTTGGACATTGTGCCTTCCCATTTGTAGTTTAGCAATAACCGTCCTTAGTTTTTAAGAATTGCTTCACTTGCTCTGGAGGTAAGTCCTTGAAGTACACCGCAGCAAAAGAAGTTGTCTCTTTATGTATTATTGGTTGTAGTGTAAATTCTTCCAGTATTGATGGTCTTGCTTGTTGCCTAGGGGTTTTAGGATAAGTTTCTCAGGTTGATTATTGGTAGTGGGATAACGAGGGGTGACAACTGCAGTCAAAAACGACATCATGTGATTAATGGCATCAATGGGATCATCACCTTTCTGGAACACTGGAACAATTAAACCGGAGTCTTATTGGGAGAATTCAGATTGTTGGTTAATTTGGGGAGGATATTCCAATTGGGGGATGAATGATGATGGAGAATAAACGTTATGGTGAATTGATGATTGAAAATCATTGGATGGATAAGTTACTGAAAGAGGTGTTGATGATTGATGAGTTGAGTATTGTTGAGACTAATAAGGTGAACCATACTGTGGAGATGGATATGTTGAAGCTTGGTGGGTTGAAGTTTAGTGTTTGGGTTAAGTGTGTGAGTGTTTGATAAGGTGACTGTGTTATTTGGTGAGACTGCAAACTAAAGATGAATAAGGGGGGGGGGGTGGGGGAATTTCGGTGGAAGTTGCTGTTCACGGTATCATGCGAACATTCTTGCATGTCGTTCACGTGGTTGTCAAGTGAGCTTGATAGCTGATCAACATTTGGTAGTATCCTAGTCTACACTTGGACAAACTAAACATCAGTAACAAAATTTGCTACATTCATCAGAAGAGTGTTGTAGAAACTTGGTATTAACTTGAAATTGCTTAGGGGCATTTGTAGATGTTCTTTATCTTTGAGTAGCAATGTGAAATTCATATGATAGTACTAGTGTATACTTCTCTCACTATTTGTAGTGAACTTACAAATTACATCAATACAACTTACACTCTCGTTCTTGCTTTGTTAACGACGTTCCTTGCATGAGCAGCTTAATCTTCTCCCAAAGATCCTTAGGCTACCGATAGTTGACTACTAAGAGTAGATTTCTGGTTGGAAGGCCTATGGAGAATGTATTAATTGCTTTGATGTTTAGAATCAGATGATGGCTTACAGGGGTGAGTCAGTATATTCTTTAGGTCTTGTGCCAAATCCACTGTGATTGTGGCCAGACGAGTAGGCCTTTCTCAATGGAAGCAAGGATCATTCTACCATGTGGTCTATTCATCATATAAAGTTCCATTCTGCTTTTCCATGAATCATACAAATGTTTTTCAAGCATCGGTGGTTTATTGTCACCACCCGAGAGAAGTGGTTTATCAGAAAGAGTCGTCATTGATAACGTGGTATCAAAAAGATTACTAATTGACGATCGGTGGTAGAAAAAAATTGTGTTTGAATGTGTGGTTGTTGAGTCTTGAAAATTATTCGTGAAAACTACACTAGGATTTAAATTTCCTCGACAATACCGGGGTAAACAAGTTAATGTTTTAAGGATTTTACAAGTCAAAGAATAACCGTATAATTTTAGAAATTTAAGTTGATAGGTTTTGTTGGTAAGTACTAGTTCGGTTCTCAAAACAAATGATTGGTTCGGTTCTAAGTAAAATAAACTCGTTCGGTTCCAACTAAAATAACTAGTTCGGTTTCTAACTGAAGAAAAAATAGTTCGGTTCAAACGAATACAAACTCGTTCGGTTCAATTAAAGAAACTAGTTCTGGTTCTTAACTGTATGAAAACTTGTTCGGTTCCAATATTGAAACCTACTCGTTCGGTTACAACTAAAACAAACTCGTTCTGGTTCCAACTATGCAAATAGTTCGGTTCACGAATAAACTCGTTTCGGTCCAATAAAGAAACTAGTTCGGTTATAACTAATGAAAACTAGTTCGGTTTCAACTGATGAAAACTCATTCGGTTCCAACTACAAGCAACTCGTTCGGTTTCTATAAAAGCAACTGTTCGGTCCAACTAAAGTAAAAACTCGTTCGGTTTCCACTGGTTCGGTTAAACTAGTTCGAATTATACTCGTTCGTTCTTCTAGTTCGGTTCCAACAGATAGGACTTGGTTGGTTGTAAACTAGACGGAAAACCAAGGTGTCAAACTCAAAAAGGGACACTTTTTTGATTGGTTTTTGAAAAAAATCTTGTACTACAATAGTGTTACTACCCTATAGGAACAAGAAAAATGACAACTTTATAGGTTTTTACAGCGATAAATTTAAATCTAAGATTTTTGCTTTTTGTAAAGGTTGTTTTGAACACAAATCAAAAAACAAACACAAAAACTAAACACCACCACTCTCATGGCTCTTGAATACCAATTGAAGAATACTAGTATCTTTAATGATTTTTATGCAAGATATGGAGAGAGTAGTGGGTTTGGAAAGTTTCTAGCGGAGAGTCCTCAAATAATGATAATAATAATATTAAGTGTGTGAATGAGGAAAATTGAAACAACAAACACCTCTCCAAGACATGGAGAGGGTATTTATATACCCACATAGCGGCTATGAGCTTTAATAAAGCTTCTATAGGCCTTGGGCACATATTAGTTACTAAGCTTATCATATGTTAAAATAAGGGCTTAAGAGACTATTTCAACTTTGGAAGGACCGTACTATTTATTGTTTCCAACACTACTAGTAGTCTCCAACTTATGTTTTGCATAAAACAAAATTTAATTTAGTATTTTTCCTCTTTTGTTTATCTCTATGTGTCGACTAGGGGTGTAAACGATTCGAGAGTTTTAACGAAGCTACTCGAGCCGAGCTCGTTTTGATCAGAGGCATTCGAGCAAATACTAAACGAGCTCGGAGTCGATCCTCAGAACTCTATTATTAGTGCTCGATTAGATTTGCGGAGCCGAGCTATGAAAAAATAATTATTTGGCTTGGCTCACCACCCTTTGTTTTTTGTTCAAAAATTCATTTAATATCTCGAGTCGAAACGAAAACCGAAACAAGTAGTCGAGCTTACGAGCGATAACGAGCTACTCAGCTTAACCAATGCCAACAACTTAATATTTTTAAATTTTTAAGCTTATTTTATTTTAAAAATTTTAATATATTTTTCTAGTATTATTAAGATTCAAGTTGTATCTTAATATTTATTTTCTAAGTTACATATTTACTTGAAGGTAAACCTCCTTTTTTTCTTATACTTTGTTTTATAGGCTTTTTTATTTTTCTTTCTTTCTTCTCTTTTCTTATGTGGGATATGTTTTTCTTTTAACTCTTTTTTGAACATTGGTATAGGTGTTATTCTTTTTGCTCCATCTCTACTAACATCTAATTCGTTACTTTATTATGCTTTTTAGTTATTTAATAGATTTTTTAAACAACTAAATGACTAACTCTTTTTTTAAAGTTTATATCTATCTTAATAAACTTATTTATTCTTTACCTTAACCTTATATAAAGCATTTGAATGTGTGTTTTTATTTGCATAAACATGTTTCAATCAAATTATATTGATTTATAAACTTGTAAAAAGCATTGTACTTCTTCCGGTAAAGGAGCCATTCACGTATAACAACTATAGACATGACATACATTATGTATTATGAGTATCAAAGTAAAATTCAAACCAGTTTGATATTTGATGAAGTTGAGTGTGACATTGAGCTAATAAGGGTTATGTTATCTTTCCCTCTTACGATGATTCATGATATAAGTTACGTGCTAAAATATACGATTTTGAATGAGAGCTGAGTCGCAAGTTAATAACTATATGTCATGCACACAAATAGATATAAACAAGCCACACACATAAAAGCATGATACGTAGATAGAAAACTTTAAAATAAGAAGGATGATAATATTATAAACTCCATTGAGGAACAAGACGATCCCTTTTGTTAAAATTCTTTGGAGGAATCATCCCGAGCGGGAAGCCACTTGGGAGACCGAGGAGTGTATACGGACTTCTTACCCTCATTTTCTTCCATGATCTGGTATGTTCTTTTCAGTCGTATCATGTTTCTAATTCGAGGACGAATTTTTCTTTTAGGGGGGAAGAGTTGTAAAACCTAAAAATTTCAATAAGTGTAAAATTACCAAAATACCCCTAATGCAAGAAAATCTATAAAAGCTTAAATAAATTTCAGTTTAATTATAGAAATTATGAAAATACAATATATAGCAATTATGAAATTTTTGTAAGATCAAAATACTTTATGTTATACAAGGAAATTAATTAAAATTATAAATATAGGTATATATGCCGAATTATGTATAATAAATTAATTATGCATTATTATTAATATAAAATAATTATAGATAAATACATAATAATTATGAAAATAATAAAATCTGATTTAATACTATTTGAAAGCCCATAGGACTCGGCCAAACTTGTTTATGTATATCTTTTTACATTTTCATTTGCTAAATCATTAAAACAAAAAAACCGAAACCCTAAATAAATTAAGTGGCGGCATAAAAGAATTCTCCAGGGCTTGCACGATTTTTATAAGACTATTTGAAGGTTAAGGAGTGTGGGAAAAATAGTGGGAAGCTTGGGGTGTGCTTGGTTCGATTTTTGGTTATTGATTTGGGTTCGAAAAGCTCTACCGGGTTCATAAATTCATAAAATCCCTAAGGATCATCCAAGGTATTTTTACAACTCACTTTTCATCATATAAATTCGATCTATGCATAAGAAAAATGTTCATTCATTTTATTTTGATTTTATAAATCAAATCATATTCGAAACCCTAATTTCTAGCTAGTATTGAAATCGGCATAAAAACTATTTGTAAAATTGATTTTATATTTTTCTAAGGTTTTTCATATCACATATAACTCAGAAAAATTGTTGGAAAAATTTAGAAGTAATTCGAATAATTATTGGAGATTTATCATTGTTTGCCAATTTTCGAAAATAAGGAAAAAGGAAAGAATAAAATTAGGATTAGGGTTTTAATAATTTTTCCAGGAACATTTAATGCCAATGATTGGGAAATAATTATGTTTGTGCTTGGGAAAAATTCAATTAGGGTTTTAGTGATTTAATTGTTACCCGATTTGCTATTTAAAAGTATAAGGACTTGTTTTGTAATTTCTGAAACTATGGGGTCTGTTTTAGACATGTTATTATATTTAATATATTCTGTATAAAATAAGTTGGGGGGTATAAAATGTCATTTTGATATTATTTTGGATTTAAAATGGTTAATTACATATAATAAGTAATTAGAAAGTAATTAATTAAAATAGAGGGACTAAAATTGTAAATTCTGAAAAGTGGAAGGTTTGGTTAGTATTTAATGTATAAAGTATGATTTTGTCATATTTGAATCTATAAGGGCTTGTTTTGTAATTATGGATAATTAAAGATAATGTTTAATTAATTAATAAACCAAAAGGACTAAATATGTAAATTATGTAAAATTAAGGGTTTGACTTGTAAATACAGAAAATGGAAGGTATAATCTGAATAAAATGTGAAACTTTGATATTTACCCTTTTAACCTTGAAGATTGTTGATTTTGCATATTAAACCCTAAAATATGGAAAGTTGTCATATTTAAAAATAGTTTTTAAACCAAAATAGTTTAATTTTCTTAGTATTAAAAATAGTTTTTAAACCAAAATCATTAAAAGATAATCAAGCATTATACTTCAAAAACATTAACATGGATTTCAATTCATCTCTCGCCGTGGATACGACACTCGGAAGATAGATTATTACTTTTCCTAAAGTAATTTTCTTATCTAAATGGGAAATACTATATATTATTACGACACGCGTTTGACGTGTTTATCAACTCTCATCCAGGATATTCACGCTGGAGAATCACGATTTGTATTCGAAAATTGACAAGTACATCAATGAGAACGTTAAAGAAGTTGTACAAGATGCTCTCAAAGCTCCAGTTCATGAACGCTTCGAAGAGTTGTCAGAATTTTAGATGAAAGAAATTCTTCATGATCGGATGTTTGAAAGTGGCTCCTACTGATCACAACCTGAACATACAGCTCTCTATGAAGCTCTAGAGGCATCTATGGATCGTGAGAACAGGGATGAGTTCGTTGAAGAAATGGCCAAGTCTC
>BQNB010012928.1:32796-69197 GCA_026074375.1 Tanacetum coccineum
TGTGCACGTTTATCTCTAAACAACATATTGACCCGACCGGCCAATAGCTGTCTCTGACTCTACTCATTGTCTAACCTCGTGTAGATCTCATCTGTGTCTCGCCTAACCATAGACTCAAACTCTCTCACGTGTGCACCCAACTGGAGCTCCCTGTAGGGTCTCAACAATCTCATCTCACGAATCCGTGATCCCATATCCAACATATCTCTCCGGGTCACGCCTGATCTCCCTGTCCATAGTGGCAACAAAGCCGTAATCTGCCCTAACCTCTTTCGAGGTGGTAGGTTAACCTCGGGTCTGTCTTCTCTACGACTGGCAGAGGATAGTAACAATGGTGGTAATGAAGTAGGAGCTGATGTGGGCAAGGGTAGTGGTGCATCTGGTCTGGTGGGGGGAGAGTATGAAGGGTGGTGGTAATGGTAGGGAATAGGAAGTAGCTGCAGCCTCAGCTCTCATCCGAATCATGGCAGCTCAATAGCCCAATGAACAAATAGGACTAGGAGGTGGTGCTGATAACACAGGTGAGGGTAGTGATAGTGGTAGTGATGGAGATGGTATCGGGGGTGGCAGTGGGAAAGGAATCTAGGGTGGTGATGAAGACCATGGAGATAGTGGTGATGCTGGTGGGGAAGATATAGCAAGCAGTCTGGCAACCTCAGAATCAGACCATGCTGGTACAGGTACTGGCTCTGGAATAGTAATCCTAGCTGTCATACGATATGCAGGGTGAGGTGGTGGTGTGGCCGCAGACTCATCAGTCTCAAACGGCTCAGTCTCCTCTGCAGACGGGGCAGTAGCTGGTAAAGCAACAACTACAGGGTAGGTAGGAGCTGGGTGCTCCTCCTCCACCTCCTCGTCAACCTCAATGTCCATCTCATCATCCTCATCCTCCTCATCGACCTCGATGTCCATATCATCGTCCTCATCCTCCTCGATGTCCATCTCATCATCTCCGTCATCTCCTCCATCAGCAGGATAGTTGATAGGATCTGCCTCAGGATCATACTCTGGAACATAATCAGGTGACTGTGCAGTAGGTGAGGCATCCTCAGCACCTGGCTGATCCTCAGCAACAATCTCATCATCAGCATGCTCTGGACCTGGAATATAATCTGGCGAGGGTGGTGCCTGCTCAGGCTCCTCCGGGCCAGGCACATAATCTGGGGAGGGTGGGGCCTGAAGAGCGGCCTCCAAGTATGGGTCCTCTGGCATGTAAGGTAGCTCAAGGAACTCGTGATCATCGGCTCTCGGTGATCCTATGTCTGATAAGTCCTTATATGGACTGGACACCTCTGTGTATGTGATCCCCGATTCATCTGAATCTGACATGACTGTATCTAAAAATCCAAAGATAGCTTATATTAGTATTTAATATAAGACTCTTATAGTAATATACATTTATAATCATGACATGATATTAATGTTTGAATGCATCTAGTCCAACCAACTAATGCAACAAGTAGTGTATGCATGAATGTATGCACATATGTATGTCCCATGTAAACAAAGGGGTTTGAATACTCTTTTGAATATGTTATGTCCAGCAAAATATTTGACCTAGTTCTCTTAACTTGGCTTTTGATACCAATCTGTAACACTCCCAAATGGGTCGCACCGAAATAAGTGTCCGGGCGTGTTACTTCTTAGCTCAATACACAAGATGTATATAGAACGACCAAAAAAGTCGTTTAAAAACTGATACATTGGATTTTAACAAAGTATTTGTTACATAAGCTGAAGCTTCACTTGTCCACTTGTTCAAAGTACAAAGATTTCTAGCCCATACAGTTATACAAAATGTAATGCTACAAAATCCTTAATGCATGATTATTCCTAAATCAAACCACCCAATGATCCCTTGTTACCTCTTGCTTGACCTGATCCTCTGAAAAACATTGCTTTAAAACGTCAACAATAATGTTGGTGAATTCATAGGTTTGATAAATCATATATTGTAGGACCACAAGATTTCCCAAGTGTATGATAATGCAACAGATGCAGACATCATATAAATGTAATTACGTTGCTCTAAGCTAATGACACTGGAAAGTTGACGTGTATGAATACCAATTAATGGCCTACATTGCCCGTGGTGATGTTCTAACCCGCAACATCCTATATTCGGACATGGTATACGTCGTTTGTCCAGTGATTAGGCTAATCACTCGACGGGGTTGTCGCCAAACCCAATAGATCTATATAAACATTCGCGCTCACAAAACCCGAGGCGATTGACAGTTCATGATATGGGCTTAGTTTGGGTTATCGCTACGTAGGCAACATGTTTATCATAACATGAACTTAACACTTGTGTCCACTATTGTAAAGGAGTGCATGTTTTTCACCCTAAAAACTTTGTAAAACAAAAACATGTAAAACGTGGGGCTATGAACTCACCTTGAGTGAGTAATGCCAAGTATATCACAAATAACGCGTCACGCGAATCGATCAAATGCAACCTAATTAAATTAAGGTCGTATAAGCACTAATTACATTAAGTACTCCTACCATGCATATGTCTATATAGCTAATCACCATCTAAATGTTTGAGTGAAAACATGTTTATAAAATAAAAACGTTTATAAACATACTTTTGTTAAATCGTCCTAACTTCACGTTTATATCGTTTCTTGCGTTTCTTATGCCCATCTTTTCGTATTAAGATGGGTTATCGATATTTGACATTTTTACAATTTTGATCCCCTGATAAACAGTAACTTTTACTGTTCACACCAGACAAGAGTTTTATTTAAATCGTATTTGTTGCCGTAAAACCCGTAAACGTCGTATTTTATTCGTTATAGCTCCATTTTTAACGATTCTTTCGAGCATGATCACGTAATTGGAAGTTCTATAATTTTATGAGGTTTACAAAAATATAACTTTCTGTCATGAACTAGTGTTTTTATGTTCCTACGTTTATAAAAATTATTTTTATAAAATTCTAATTACCGGTAAACCGGAAAATTCATAACTTCTTCGTTAATTAAATCAAAAAATTGCGATTCTTAAAATCATGTTTTTTTTGGAATCTAAATGTGTTTAGTTAATAAAAAAAATATCAACTTGCTGTTTGGATGTAAATTTTATAAAAGTTATTTTTATAAACTCCGTTAAATTAGCGTTATAAACTCGTTTTTACGTTAACTTTTTTCGTTATTAATCCGTTTGACAAGTTTCTTACCTTTTCGGAATCGTCGTGAAATGTATTATCTTATAAAAACATATTATAAGTATGTCTTATACAAAATTTTGGACAGAATGTTGGTGCTAGTTAGATAAGTCCATTTTCAACCTTTGTTTCCTTTATTTATCATTTTGTATTTCACCAAAAGTCCCATATGTGCCTTATATTTTATATATGTCATATATCATATGTTTTATGTCCATGTCCATCAAGGTCCTTTTTGTCCCAACATTACAAGTTCTTTATTTTACATAATAAACCATAACTTTTATAATTAACCATAAATCACTAGTTTTTATATATAGTTATTTTACATAAAAACCATGTGTGTACAAGTCTTCTCATCATTTATATTCTTATATTAATAATCATACAACATTAACATAAGTCCATAATTAACCTTAACTAGTCATATGTATTTCTTTAACTTGAAACATATTAAGAAACCATAAAAAAAACCTAATTAACCCTTGATCTTGTTTACACCTAAAACAACATTGATTTACAATATTTTATCATCATTTTTAACATGATATATGTAATACCACAACATATATAAAAGTGTACAAAATGATCATTTCAAGTATAAACTCCATTTTCATGATAAAATCCTAAATGGTGATTCAACTAAAATAGAAATAACATATGCATAGAAATAAAAACTATAAGAACATAAAGGGTTCTAGTAGTCCTTTATGATGTCATGGATGATGGATGAACAAAGTAATCTAACCCTTGTTAGATAGAAAATCCAAAGCTGAGCACCAATGAAACCTGGTTTTCTTAATAAAACCCTAGCTTCCTTTTACTTGATTAATACTTGAAAATGCTTAGCCAATGCTTGGAAATACCTTAGAATATCTTAGGATGGATGTGTGTAGGAGTGTATAGGTTGTAGAAAAATTGATATGGATTTATTACATAGGGGTGTTTGAGCCGTGGGTTGTAGAGGGGTAGAAGGAAGGAGTTTTTGATTTTTACCAAGTGTAAAGTGTTATGAATGTGTTATCTCACTAGACATACAAGTATATATGACATAGAAGGTCAAAAGTTTGCAATAGTTAGTCAAGAACAAGATGAGGGTTTCTAGGAGAGTTGGTCTTGGTCAAAGAAACAAGTTATGGCTAGGTTTAAATGAAAAGGTGTTGTACAAGACCAAGAGGTGAATTTTTTTCTTATTTCTTTGTAACAATTGCCATAAATTCGGCCATAATAAGATATTTGTGATGTTGTTGAGTAATTTTTATGTATTTGGTATAAAGGTGGGTATTTGTTGAAGCGTAGAAAAGTTTTGGTGGTTCCGGGAGTGCCTAAACGCAATTTATCGCGAAACGTATACACTTTACGTATCCGATAAAAATTAAATGAACAAAGTTAAATAGTTATTCTCAAAACAATTACATTAACTCTTGTTGATGTAAAACATTTAATTGTTTGATGCCGTTTACATTGAACGCTGATTTTTAGCTTACGTGATTTAGCTTAACGTTTACGATTTAAAGCAAATGCGTACAATACAAAGGTACATTCTGGAAATTTATCGATGTCGTCAATGACTTGAAAACACAGGGTGTTATACTAATATTTTCATAGAGTCATAAGCACATTATCTGTCCTAAAAAAAAAACCACATTCGTACAGATCAATTCAAAACATTTCAAAACAACATTTGAGTTTCATTTCCCCCCACGGAAAAACAGAAAAAGTGGGGTAGAGATCACCTCAAGCAAGTCTTTAGAACCCAATCTTAATCACATAAGTAAAATGCAAATGACGCTCTCACATACGCTCTAGTCTAGGTTATGTTCCCATTTAATTAATCCATTTCCAAAACAATCTTCATGTTTGATGCATAGTGTTTAGCGCGTTTACTGTACAATTACCTAAAACTATTTAGTGGGTGATGGTTGACAATCTTATTCATACATCATATTAATCTCATTCCCCGATAATACATACTTATACTATTTAGAGTAAATAGATAAGTAATATAAATAAATATTTATAATTAATAATTATAAATATATCTCGACAAGTTCATTCGGTAAACCTTAGTCACTTCAAAATAATCATTATACGGTTAAAAATGAAACGTTTACTCATGATAAACACATTAGTGAAGTTTCAAGAAAATTATATTTTGTCTTTTAGTGAATTTATTAAATAAATAAAATAATAAAATAATAATATTTTATTATTTAAAATCTAAATCATGATTTAGGAAAAAGTTCTAGTAAAAAATTTTTCACGAAATTTCGAATGACCCGTCGTTTATACAAGTTTTTCCAAGGTTTCAACCTCATTTTCAACAATTTTTCACAAATTCGACACTTTTCGACAAAATCCCAAAATCTCAATCTTTAACGTTTACTAAAACATTTTTCCTAAAATATCATTCAATATCACTTCGTAAATACATTTTCACTTTAAAAAGTCCATCAAAACTCTCATTACGACTAAATATCGCTTATTGGGCCTTAAGGCCCAACAAGGGTCCATTAGGATATTTATAAGTCCAAAATACGATCTGAGTCCAAAACCAAAGTCCATTTACATACATAAGTATATACTTATATGTAGAAAATAATTCGGACCACAATAAGCCCTCCCATTAAGCCGCGGCTCAAATAGACTTATTGGGCCGTGAGTCCATAAACTCCAAAATACGTATATTAAGCTTGAAAATAAGCTTAATAAGCTAGTAGCGCATTTGGTTACTACATAAGCCTCAAAATAGTCCACAACATAGTCATAAACACATATAATCAAAAATTACTTTCCTAGTGTATTTTGGGAATCTATACGTGGCATATAAGGCTAAATAAGCCAAGGGAAATAGCCTTAAAAAATAAGTCCGAAATAAGCCATACAAGCTCCTATAAAAATAGCATTTTAGCATCATATATTTATTCAACTATCACGACCCACAATATCAAATTACAAAAACCCACTTTTTCATTTTTATGTTTTACAGACCCAAACGCACCTTTTCTTGTAGTTTTCGTTTCCAAAAATCTAGTTTCACAACGATCAAATTGTACAACTACTTCTATGCATCAGATAGTAAAACCAAAAGGAAAACAAAATTAAATTTGGAAACTTACAAGAAAATATTCAAAAATGTATATTTCGACAAGAACCGGACAACCCCAAACCATTGTTAAATGATATACCCAAACACTGTATTCAACCAGTATAGCCTATTCTCGATCAAAGTTGGAAAAATTATGGTGAATTTGTGGTGGTGTGTGGCGGTTGAATAACCACACACTTATGTCTGTGTGGTTTTGTTTTTGAAAAATGAAATGATAAGGATTATGGACAAGAAAGCATCTTATGTACATCTATAGACAAGTTAGCTGAAATTAAGCCTCCATGTCCCCCCTCTCCTTCTTGTAACCGGATAAGGCATCCTAGGGGTGTCGGGTCATTCTTTTCGTGTCGGGATCACTTAAAAGCTCGTAAAATTCAACCGTAAAATTTACCCCAAAGTTAATTAGCATTTTTATTCACCTTAAAAATATTTTCCATTAACCTAGAGTATTTTACACAGACAATATTTTTCACTTTACACTTTCTAAACTCATCTTGGACATTAAAGTAATGTGTCAGATTTTTTTTTGGCATTTCTCAAATTCACGTGGTCGAAACACCCAGAATTCGAATAACACAATAAATACCTTTTCAAAAAAGGGATTATTAATCACAAATAAACCTCAAATAATCACATATCCTTATTAAATCACCACCGTAACCACGGTACAAAAATCTAAATAAAACTAACAAAAGTCAAATAGTCCAAGGACTATTAACGAAATATTCAGAACACATAAAAGGCAAAGGTTACAAAAAACTGACTTGTTTTAGGGGGGAAATGACCTATTTGAAATTTGAATATAATTCCACATAACATTTCTTTATATTAAAAATAATTTGTCTAAATAATATTTTAGAAATTGTTTTGTTATATTTACAAAAATATAAAGTTTAAGAAAACTTATTTCTTTGATCATCCTAAAAGATTAATGTTGTTTGTACATACCTTATGTGATTTACGTCGGGTATAAACCAATGTCCGTTTTGATGCATACTTGAGATGTCGAGAGATGTGGATGTATGTATGCATTAATGATTTTTGATTACGAGTAACTTGCGCACTTTACGATACGTATTACAAGTCACATGTTTGTCATTGCCAAAACATAAAGAGATCGTATAGATTAAATATCATAATATTAGCACTAATAAAACCAACTAAATGCAGATTGGAAATTTGATATATATCAACAGATGGTCGGGTTGTCTCCCGATAAGCACCTTTCTTTTTAAACGAGAGTCTTTTAAGTTAGACCCCCCTCCCCCTTTCCTCCCAGCTCCCTCGCAGGCTACTTAGACATCTTCAAACATGCAATCCTCATATCAGTATGGCTCTTACAAGCAAGATCTTTCAACTGTTCATAATTGCTCAACCTGCACACTAACAAACCCTGTGATTCAAATGTGTATAAAAAAAAAGTGAAGCAAAAAGAAGAAGGATCACACAATAATGGCAAATTACTTGACTCAGGAATAATACCAATGATAAAAACATCAAGGTTGCAAATCTTAATATTAACACGGCGGCATTAAAAAAAATTTTAAAGTTAAGCTATTGCTAACGATTTTCGGTGTTCCAAACCCTGGTAACCTTATTCGCCATAACATGCACTACGAAGTACGCCATAACCAAGTCTAAAATGCATATTTTTTTTTTATTCACATTAACAAGAACAAAGGAAATAAGTGAAGAACTAAGGTCAGCATTCACAGGCATGCAACAACAACAAATATTTCAATCTAACATATCAAAAACTTACAAAACTGTTTCCCCGGCAGCGATGCCAAAAACTTGATGCTGTGGTATTTATTATTAGAAACTATGCAGGTTTTACATTTATAAACAGCTACAACTACCTTGGATTTAATTCTTACGCTGCTAAAGAGCAGTGTACCTATCCTGTATAGTGTAGTGACTGGTAAGTTGGTTTGTACCATAAGAATGTTTGTGTCTTAATCGTCTAATTGAAACATTGTTTTTTTACTTATAGTGTGAGCTAATTGAATTAGTTTGAGTGCGTTTTTGAGGGTTTTAGAGTCTGAATGAGGTAAAAAGTCCTTAATAAATGTTGTAGTATTATTTAAACACTTTTCATAAGAGTTTGAAGTTTTCAAAAATGTAAAGAAACGAACGAGTTAAGATTTATTAAAGTTGGGTACTTGGGAATTTTTGTAAAGTATATAAACTGGAAAGTAAACAGCGACTTTGACATAAGGTATTATTGACTTATAAAACTAAAGCGCAAACATGTAATGGTGATACAAAGGTTATTAAAACATTTTTCCATCATTCCACTTCATATGCATAATTCTAAATCGACAAGTTAATAATTAGGCTGCGTTTCAGAACCGTTGTGTTATTTCCCTTGATTGATTAATTCCTGAATCATTACTTTTGCTTAAGGTGAGTTTATATCCCCGTTTTAACTTGTTTATAATTGTTTTACAAATCACAGGGTGAGATACAATGATTGTTTTTACTTATAGACGCAAGTAGCTTTTAAATAATTATGATTTAGCCAAAGTACCGATAACCTACTATGCCCATTATCATGAACGGTTTATTACTTTATGTAAGCACAAATTTTGTAAATAGATCTATTGGGATTAACATCCTTGTCCGGGTTAGTAGCGCTTACTTAACTGACGGCACTGGTCAAACGGACATATACCATTTGGGAATTTTTGGTAGTCTCGGGTTGGACACCTACACGGTCAATACACCATGCATTGATTTGTATACACTTTTTTTGTTAGTTTCTGTGTCTTGAGCTTAGCGAATCGTAATTACATTTTGTTTGCTTGTATGTGTTACATGTATACATTTAAATCTTGCGGTCCACACTTATTGTTTACTAAAACATATGAACTCACCAACTTTATGTTGACATTTTTAAGCATGTATTTCTCAGGTGTTTAATCCGTATGGATACTTATGAAGTGCATGAAGTCCACATTCATCATGGATACTTTTCATGGATCTTCACTTGTGCATAAACTAGTCTAGTTGTGTAACCAATTATGATTTTCTTTAGAGGCAAAAAAAATCATGAGACCACTTTGTTAAAACTTTTTTATTTAATTAATACTTCAACGAGATTTCTTTTTATAGGAACTTAATTAAAAGGTCGGTTCTCTTATATGTTGTGTAGATCCCATATATACTTAACCTTTTTTAAATACAAGAAATTAAGGAAGTAGGAGATGATGAAGAATTATAGAGAGAAGTTAGAGAGGAAGAAAAGAAATATTTTTAAAAAAGAGGAGGATCTTTTCACATGTAAGAGTGTGTGACAAATGAAACAACCAACTCTTCTCCATGTGTGGAGAAGGGTATATATACCTAGCAACCATGGGCTGGATCTAAGAGCCTTGTTAGGCCGTGTGGTTTGGTTTTGGGTCAGGCTCAGGATTATATTGGGCTTTTAGCTCATAACACGTGACATATTAGATTACATTAAGAAGCCAAATACCATTTCTTGCCTTATTACAATGTTGGATATATAAAGACCAAGATTTTCTAGTTTGACTTAATATTTTTGTAGGCTAACTATCTCTCCCCGAAGCGAGTACTTTGATTCTTTGTCTTGTGTATCCTTGAGTCTTTGACTTGGTATTTATCTTTGTTGTAGGCTTGTTCCTTCAAGCTGTGTGATCTTTGACCTTGAGCCTTTGTCATTGTCTTTTGACTCGGTCTTTAAATCTAAGATCTTTAAATCTTTCTCCTTGTTTGTCTTTTCGTTTTTGCGAATCTTACGATTTTTTTTTTTTTTCTTTTGTGTCTTGACAACATGCTCTTACTTGCATCATCTTAAAAGCTAGCTACAATCTCCTTGACAAATCTTTGCATTGATAGTCTTGATATTCTTAAGGAAGATCTGTGATTATTCAGAGTTTGCAGATGTGTAAAGACTGTAGAAACATGTACTTGAGCTTTTATCATGTCTTTATCTTTGTCGATTCGAGCTCTTATGAGCATGTGGTAATGAATCTGACTCTGCTGGAATGAGGTACCGCCACTGATATGTGTGAAAACACATATCCGTTTTATATCTAAAATGACCTTAAAAGATGAAATTGTGCATAAAATGCTTGTATATTGCTTGTTTTGTCTTTGTGATTGTGTAGGTACGGATATTGCAAAAATCACAAGAAAACGGTCAAAGCCGAACAAACGCGGATACGAGAACAGAAAAGAGTGTACAAGAGCTGAGATAATTCTTTCAAAGTCAAACATTGGTCAACCTGGTTCACCATAGTAACCTTCTATATAAAGACATAAATCCCAAATGAATCCTAAACAGCCCTAGAGTTTAAACTTAATTGCAAAAAATAACCTTAGCCCTAACGGTGTTAACTCTTTAATATAAAGAGTTAACACTCGTTATCTCCTTATAATAACCAAATCCAAAACCTGTTAAACTTACCCAAAGCCAAAACAACCCTTGGCCCAATCCTTTTAACATGGCCATATCCTCCTTATATAAGCCCAAAGTCAACGAATGTATAAACCGGGTCAAGAAAACAAAAAAAAATCAAACTCACCTTTTATAGAAAGTAAAAACACGCGGGAAAAAATAGTTTTAACTGTTCATCATCTCTCCCGTTTTACCTCGAGCTTAAAACAAAGGGCAAATGCAAATTGACTACGTGCTTCAAGGTTTCAAGTGTTAAGGGCAAGGCCATGGCAAACGAAAGACGTCACCAGACTCTTATTGGACAAAACCCCAAAAGAAAGCCACGGTGGAATGAAGAAAACAGACCAAGGATCAAATTTTTACACTATATTGCTTGCAAAACAAACACCAAGATTGCACATGGATTGCCCGTGGCATTCGTTTTTCTGTGTTTTTTCATTTTTGCTATTGTGCTCACCAAATTGATCAAACGCAGCAAATACTGTTCATGTGAGCAAAGATTCAAGGGACAAGATTAATTAGAGCCGTATAACAGATTTTGGACCTAGAAGCATCCTTTCAGCACTATAAATACAAGCAGTCCCTCACACACACATCATCTTCTTTCTTGCATTTTTTTAGTTTTTAAAGTAGCTTATGTAATTTTTTAGTTTAAATGTAATTTTTCTTTTTCAGCTTATTGTAATATGTCCTATTTAGGTATTGTTATCAGCTTTCTATTCATCTCTTCCTTTTACACAAATCTGTTTTTATAATTAAGCTCTCAAAATCTCTCATTATCCGTTACTGTCTGATAAGCTTCGCATAAGCTCTTATTAGCTCTTTGAGTCTCTAAGCTTAATTTAAGCTCAAATTAAGCATTTAATCTACTTTAACTCTTAAAATCAGTTAATATCTTTGCTAGTTTGGATATGAGCTTTTGGATGATAAGCTTACAATGGAAGAGCTTATTGGACTTTTACTAGCTTATCTTTGGATAAGCTAGAGCTGGTTGAATGCTCTTTGAGCCTTTTATTGTCTTGTTTATCTTAAGCTTATGTAAGTTCTATTTTAATTTCAAGGTATATTAGCTTAATAGTTGCATTTTGCTTATTTTCAGCTTATCTCTTGCTTATTTGTGCTTAATCTTGTCTTATTGTGCTTATTAAACATGATTGATCATCTGTTTTCAGTTTAGTAGTATAGATCTTAGATTTCTTCCTTTTGTCTTAAAAATCATAAAAAAACTCAAAAATAGTTAGCATAACTAGTAGCTTATTTTTCCTGGCTTATTTGCTTATTGATAATTGTTTATTAAGTTGTTTATCTGTTTTTTCAATATTATGGTATGATGATTTAATCACTAGATCTCTTTTTCATAAGTTTAAATGGAAATTATCAAGTTTAAAGGGGTGTTTGGCATAGCAGTACTAATTGGAAGTTAGTATTGGCTATTGTCTTTTGGTCCTTTAATTTGAGTTTAAACTTCAATATCAAGTTTATAAGTTTAAGATTTAAGAGTTTAGTTTGGTTTAATTTAGTTATCTATAGGTTAGTAGTTGGTAATTTGAATCTGTTAACCTTAGCTCAGTTATGTTAGGATTTTTAGCTCAAAGTCAATTTAGCTGCTGATTTTACCTTCCTTGCTTTTAGTTAATTGTTTTAAGTAGCATAGAATCATGTCTCTTGGCCTGCACTAAAAGGTTTTGAATTAGGGTGTCAAGTGCATCAGCAGAAAAACAGCAAAAACAACCAATTTCAATCTAAAATTTAAGTAGGTTAAAATAGAGTTTTTTTTAGCATTTCAAATTTTGTTCACAAGTAGTTTATAGGTTAATCTATATAGCTTAGGTCTTAAATTTGCTTAAAAAGTTTATTTTCTTATCTGTTTTAGGAATGCAAAACTGTCCTTTTTCTTTTTCATAAAAACTCTTAAAAACCAAAAATATAGTAGTCTGCCTGCATTAGTCTTTTCAATTAACTTTTTCTTAGCCTTATTGAATTTTAAATTACTTTTAAAAAGCAGTTTTAAATAGTCTTTAGTATAAGCTTTAAGGATTTCTAAGTCATTTCATCATAAGTTCTCTTAGGGACCCAAGCCTGTTTGGGCTTGAGTCTGCCTAGTGGATCTTTGAAAGTGTAACAATTTCTAATACTGGATCCACCATTGTATTTGGAGACATTGTGCCAGTTGTTTCTTTGTGGTCTCCAATTACAACCTGCTGAGGGCTTAACAGCAGTTTCCCCTTTTTCCCCAATAGTACTAACTGCATTTACCTTAGCAGTATTAACTTTTTGTTTTGAAAAATCTGATCTAAGTAATGTTGTCTTTTTGAAAAGCCTTGAAAATGGTGAATGAGTTTTGTGAAAAACATTTGCTGGTCTAACTCTATTCATAATGGGCTTACTAGTATTAACTTTCATAGCAGTACTAGTTGGTACTGCCTGTCTGTTAGAACTTTGCCTAGCAGTCCTAACTGGAATTTTACCAGTTCTAGTTAGTACTGCTGAAGGAACAAATTGGTTTTGTTTATTCACTCTTTGCACATTGTTCCACCCATTGTTTAACTCAGCTTTTCTTGCCATCCTCTTCTCATGGAAATCACAATCTCTGATTAAATGATTAAGACTACCACATACAAAACATGCTCTTACAGTAAACCCATACCCCAACTCTTTCTTGTCAACTTTAGGTTTTTGACTATGTGTGAACTGATTCTTAACAGTTTCCCTAGGAGTTTTTACTTGCTGGTTAGCAAAACTAGGTGTTTCTTTTTCTTTTATTGGTATAGACACATACTCATCTTCACTATCTGATTCATACTCCTCAATGATAGGAGCATCAGACCAGACCTTAGGTTGACATTCTACATTAGATTCATTGACAACTAGTTCAGACACTAATTCAGAGGGTTCTGTACTAATGTTAGATTCACAGGTATCAAATTCACTTGATTGGGATTCAGATTCACTAGGTTGAGTCTGTTTTGGACCATATGTAAATTGTGAGTAATCTACTTCAATGTCAGGTCCAGAGGGCATATAATTCCCTGTCATGGGTGGGGGTACAACATGCATTCCTTCTGCTGTAACAAACCTATCATACAAAGGTTGTTTTTCTAACTCACTCTCTTTATTCATAAAAACACTCTGCAACACTTCATTTTCATAGCTCAAAATACCATCATATCTGTGATCCCCATACCCAAGCCCAAATTTATCATAGGCACTCATCTGAGAATTTAGAAGTTTACCAAGATTCTTAGAGGAATTGTGCCATTTTTCTACTTTAGCTTTTAAATCATCTTTTTCTTTTTGAGTTTCTGCTAATAATTTCTTATGGTATGTGAGAACATCTGTTTTATCATCTAAATCTATTTTCATAAACTTTATCTTTTGTTCATACCAAAAGTTATCATTGTGTTGAGCAACTAACTGGCTCTATTTCTTAAGACCTTGAGATTATTGCCTTTATTTCTAATGCTTGCATCACTAAGTTGTTCTCTCTTGATTATAATACGTTTTTTAGATTAACTTTAAGACTCTTTACACTGGTTAGAACAAGAAATTACTCTGTGTCTGAGTTTGAGCTGTGAAAGCCATAAAAAGCTAATCTTCATCTTTTGAACTGTTGTCCAATCCTCTCTTTATCATCAACTGTCAGCCCAATGCTTTAGAATCCTCCTTTTGTCCAGTTCTGCTCAACTCCTTGTTTCCAGACTTCCATGCATCCCTTCTCCTGTTATCTTGAGTTCCCTTGAATCTACACTCTCTAGCAAAATGACCTGTCTTGTGGCAATTGTAACATTCCACTTTGGTTTTATCAAAGCCAACTGGTTCTTTTGATCATATTGTGCTTTCTACCCTGTCTTTTGTAAAACTTTGGCATTCTCATTGAGATCATGGGCCACCTGCCACTTTAAAATACATTTCTTTTTTTTTATTCAAAGATCTATTTTCATCCCATCTGTTACAAGTCTCATGTTCACAGTTGAGGGCAACTTGATTTGATTAGTAAGTAATAGAGTATTGATGAAGTTTGTTCATACTTTGAGTTTTGGCCAGAATGATTGGGAACAAATAAGCGGTTACTACTTCATTTTAGGTGGTTACATGCTGGTGTTCTCAGAGACAAAAGCTATATTTTGTGGGCTTGAGGATGATGATGCAGTAGAGCCTTTTATATCACTCTCAAAGACTCTTAGATTATTGTATAAATCATCAAAACTAAGACTGTCTACCCCTGGTTTGGTTCTCATAATAAGGGAAACTTGTGACCAGGCAGAAGGTAGAGATCTTAGGAACTTTTGATTAGCATCCTCAGTAGATACACCTGCTCCATGAATCTCTAACTGACTTAGAAGACTTTGGAACCTATCATAACCTTTGTGAAGCCCTTCTGTGTTGGATACTGAGAATCCTTCAAACTGTTGCTTCAAGATATACTTTTGCATCTTCTTGGATTCGTCATTTCCACCAAATCTTGATTTAATGGCATCCCACATTTCTTTTGCATCTGTCATCTTATGGAACTTAGCAAGATGATCTTCTGGTAGGGCCATAAGCAAGGTGGTCCTTGCTTTTCTCTCTCTTTCTCTGGCTACTATCTCTTCTGCAGTTCTAGGAGGCAAAACCTTAATTTGTCCTGATGTATCTGTAGTGATTGATACAGGACCATTCCCATTTTGTATTCTTCCCAGATAGAAAATCTGTATGGAGCAATATAGTGCTCCATCTTCATAGCACGATGTCATATTCTCCCTTTTTGAGAATAGGCAGCTTGATGGTTGAAACTGTATGAGGAGTTTGTTGGGTTGGTGTTTGTGATGATGGTGGAGGTGGTGGTGGTGGTGGAATTTCATCTTGTGATGTTGATGCAGACATGTTGAGGGTTTATTGCTGGATTTGATTGTTCTTCTTATTCAGAGTTTCTCACAGGCTCTGATACCACTTGTGAGTCCCTAAACGAATAGATCTTTGCAGCCTATGAAGGATAATAGCCAAGATGTATAAATACAACTGACTATATAGAAACACTGATTATGAATACTATGTGTTAATGCGGAATCTTAACACAAGTACTAGAATAAACAATGTATAATCTATAATAACACTTTCTGGTTCAATTGCTTAGATCAATTACAATACTAACTATTTGTGATATGATATTGTATGAGATTTCTTGAGGTCGTACTATCTATTTGCTAAGGAGAGATCTTTTATCGACTAAGGAAAAATCTCACAAGGTACAAATCGCTACAGATAAACACATATCTTTTCTAGATTCTCATACATATCTCAACAACGGTACTAAACTAATTTCGTCTAACCGGTATAAATTATCGTTCTAGTGACTTAACTTTTGTTTTTTATATGTCGTTACTATACTATAACTATCAGTACTCAACTATTTGTACTGTCGGTACTAACTTACTAAAACATAAATCCTAACAGATAATTAATAACTTTGTTACCATCTGATTTTTATTGGTTACGTAAAAATGCTTACGTTTCGCACGATAAATTCGCGTTTCCGGCATTCCCGGAGCACCAAAACCTTAACCTTCGCTTAAATGAATACCCACGATTTTACCCAATACACAAAATAAATCAAAACTATCATATTTAATATGTTATGTGGACCGAATTATAGGAGATAAGGCCACGCATTATTTGTTGCTATGTCATTGCCCTATAATATCTAGATATTACATATATCTAGGGAACCAAACTTACTCCTTGTAGGTACCCATCCCCCCCCTATGGGTTCTTAATCAGAGTTAGCAAAGTAACATGGTGAAGGTTACTTAGATATTTTCACTATAAAAGCTAGCAACTAACACATAGAGTTCATATCAAAAGTGTGAAATCACAAAAACTCTCCCATTTCCTTCTACATATCCCACGGCATCAAACACACTCTATACACAATCCATTGCTTGATTTTCTATCATTATACAAGCATACACACATCATATCTAAGGTATTCTAAGAAGGTTTCAAGAGTTGGTTAACCATTTGCAAGGAAGGAATCAAGAAAAGAAAGAAAGGGTTTACTTGGGAAAATTAGGGTTTTCACCTTATATTTTCAAGCCAAGGTTGTTAATCACAAGGGTGTGATTGTTATTCTCTTCTCTACTCATCCACACAAGGTTATATCAAAAGCTTCATCATTTCATAACTAAGATTTTATGTGTTCATATGTTATATTTAGCTAAATCACCATCTAGGGTACTCTTGAATATGTAAAATGAATTTTTACTTATTGTCAATGTTTTGTGAACTTATTTACATGCCATATGGATGCTAATATGATGTTAAAAGGGATGTATAAGTGTTTTAACATGATGCTTAAGAGTAAACATTTTATGAACAAATTATGGTTTCTAAAGAAAGTTTATTATTAAGTTAGATGTGAAAGTATTGCAAGGACTTGTGCTCTTGATACTATGGACTCTCTTGGACAAAACATGACCTAATGGACCTAATATATGTAAGACATAAGATATTAAGGGTTCTAATGGGTTTGTAACAAAGTGGTAAAGCTAAAAAGTCCTAAAAACAAGTTTTAAACACATTTTGGAAAAAAATATCTTAGGGGCTGTTTGTAATTCGAAATTTACATATATGTTTTATGATTTTATAAAATACTACATGTCACAAGGATCGAGGGGTCATAAAGAACTCGAAAAACCGATAATATCGAAGCAGATACGGCTTTTACAAGTTTTACGATAGGTTAATACTATTATAAAACAATTTTTTTTAAAAGTACTATTAACATAGAAATTTTACTTTATCAACATCATTTATTTGATAAAACTCTTAAATACGAGAATGTGCTCGAAAGAATCGCTAAAAACGGAGCTATAACGAATAAGATACGACAAAACCGGGTTTTTCGTTAATTAAAGTATAAAAACGGGATTATAAGCTGTAATGAATAGTAAAAACACTATTCACAATAGAATCATGGAAACTTAAAAATGCAATATTATGATCACTTGTCTTAATACGAAAGCGTGGGCGTAAGAAATGCGAGAAACGGACATAAAACGACAAAGTTATGTTATTTTTGCTAAAGGCGTAATTATAAACGTTTTTACTTTATAAATACGATTTCACTTAAACGATTAGATGGTGATATAGCTATATAGAAATATATATGTTATTAGTTATCAAAGTGTTATATTACTAGGGAATTTCATAATGAGGCTTCTTCGGATGGCGTATTGACGAGTTGTTGGATTTACGATTTAAAGTGTCCTAACTCCTCGTACGTCATGTCATGACCTCTTAATTATGATAGCCCGAACGATAGTACGATGATAACTATATAGGATTATATATGGTTGTTGTTAGACAACGTACTTGAATACTGATTCGACCTATATTAACTAGGTTGCATTCGGGCGTTAGCGTGACGCGTTTTTATTTGGGATATTTTATTATCAATTTACTCACTCAAGGTGAGTTCATAGCCCCATGTTTTACAATTATTCATTTACAAGTTTTGGGGTGAGAAACATATGCATGTTTTACAAATTGGACGCAAGTGTACATTTTATCATGATTACGTTTTGCCTAAGTAGCGATAACCCACTATGCCCATGAATCATGAACTGTCAATTACTGGAATGTGAGCGCGAATGATTATAGATAGATCTATTTGGGATTGACCTCCCCGTTCGGGTGACTAGCTATCACTGGAAACGAACGTATATCATGTCGGATTTTGGATGTTACGGGTTGAACATCATCACGGGCAATGTAGGCAATATTTATATATTGTATTCATTTATGTCGAGCTTCGGTGTCATGAGCTTAGGAAAACGTAATTACATTTTGTGATGTCTGCATCTGTTGCATTATCACGGGGAAAGTCTTGCGGTCCTGCATATACATTTACATAAACCTATGAAATTCACCAACTTTATGTTGACGTTTTGTTTTTCAGGAGGTCATTAAGCACGAGGTGCGAAGGATACATTGGTGGTTATATTATGAAGTCATGCATTAAAGATTTAGTCGCATTACATTTTGTGTATCTGTTATGGGCTGGAAATCTTTGTAATAATAACAAGTAAACAAGTAAAGCTTCGGGCTTTTGTAAACCATTTTCTTTATTTATTCCAATGTACAGTTTTAAAGACTTTTTTTTTTTTGGTCGTTCTTATATTATCTTGTGTTGTTGATCTGAGAAGTAACACGCCCCGGACCCTTATTCCGCTGCGACCCTATTTGGGGGTGTTACACACGCAACCTACCTATGTCATCCTATCTTCATATATGTCAAGAAAACATCATAACATGTCAAGTCAATATCATCATATCCTTTTTACAAAGTGCATTATTCCTATAATGTACATTCGAACGTTATATCAATACGGCTTTAAAACGGTATCGTTATACTCTTAAACCCTATATGCCATTGTAGGGATAATATCTAAGTGAATGTACATAAGCTACTAAAGCATTTATCAAGTATAATAACGCATCTCATTTGAAATATAAACTCCCTCTGAGTCAAGTACAAGTTTTCAAAGCACAATGTACAAGTCATTAAGCATGACATCCAAAATAGCCGTTTTACCTCCGTTTTCATTCTATTTTCTTCACCATCATTCGTGTACAAGCTAATACACTCAATATACAATGTGTAAACCCTAATTATTCTATTCATAAGCTTTCATACATCTTTTTACACTCAAAACCCTAATTCAAAACCCTAAACCCTAAAACCGAGCTAGTTTCTAAGCCATGATAGTTTTCTGATTATTTATCCATTGTAAACCCATACCACACTCAAATAAAGTTGTTAATATTATTTTCAACTTTTCTAATCATATTACAATCATAATTATCATATCATCTATTCATATTTCATCTCAATTATAGCCACAAAATGAATACTGAATCCTAAACATATCCAAAAATGGAAAAACATTTGACCGTTTACTAGTTTTTAACCAGTTAAAACCACCAAACATCAATCAAGTGTATTCTAAACCTCAATATTATAGTTTTTACAATCATGATCTATCCTATTTTGGTCTTTATTTAATGATTATAAGCGCAAAAACACCTATGGATAACCCTATATGCCCTAATTGATACCGCAAAACTTTCTTTCTTTCATTTTCAACCCGTTTTAACCCAAACCACTTGCGAATTTTCATTGATAAACCTTGATACAAACCTTGAGGACATTTATCTATCATTACTTGATCAATGCCCATAAAATATAAGCCAATAACAAGAATTCGAACCCTATAAGCCCAAATCATACCCGCGGCTGGTTTATGCTTATTTTAACCCATTTTAAAAACTCAACCATGTGCAAGAAACTCCAATGACGATACTTGGACCCTCATATGCCATCTTACCCATGCTTAAGCCTTTCCTATGGCCAAATCATATGACTTTCAACCCTTTGTCCACAACAGCCAGGACATGTCCATGGGTGTCCTAAATCCTGCACTATACATACCTTGACCCTCACAACTCCTTATAGCCTCAAACATTTTTTATAGCTCTTTGACATGTTTGATAGATCATAGCAAGTTCCTTAAACCCTTGCTCATTAGACTATAAATAGGACTATCCTACTTCATTATTCTCATCCCCCACCCTAACTTTCTTAGTTTCTATAACCCAAGTGATTAAACATTATCTGCTCCATTTGAGCATAGGATATCTAATAAGTTAATCAAGCAAAGCTTTGAAGATTTGAAAGCCCGAGACAAGATACTAGGGTACGGGAGGATTATACCATGAAACGACCATTCCACCATTTTTGCTCCTTGAAGCTCAAACCCAGGTTCTGGATGTTCTTCTTTGCTCCTACACTCTTATATGTTCATATAATCTAATTAACTCTTGTTAAAGTTTTCTAACTCAATTCATGCTCATTTTCCGTTTTGATCCAAAACCGTACACCCCAAAACCCTAATTTTAAGTTTTTCTTAAACTAAATGTTATAATGATTAAATATTTATTATAATATATCCTAGCATGGGCTTATCTAATGGTAAAAATAACCACTTTATAGATATAATGAAGGATTTGAACTTAAAACCGCGCGTTTACGTTTTGAAACCTAATTTGACCCGTTTGCTTCTAGCTTAAACGAATCGATTTTAAAACTTTCATTATGTTAAACCTTCATATTTTTAGTTTATTATAATTAAAAATGTTATTGAAATGTTAAAATATGCTTTCATGGCATTTTGTGACAAGTTTTGTACTTATATCCATGCAAAGGGTATTCAATATCGCTAAACGTTCGGAAACTTATAAACTAAAAGGCTAAAAATGTCATTTTACCAAAGTTATAAACTACAGGTGTATATTATGTCACTTTCTAAAGTTACAAGGTTTTACTATGATATCTTTTAAAGTCAAGGTCCAAAACTCGTAAGTGCAAATCCGAGGGTTTATTTTGCCATTTTCTTTTCTCACGGGTTAAAAATTTATATTTTGAAAAAAGTATCAATTCATGTTCAAAACATTAACAAGACATAAACTGTAATAAGCTTGATGTGCTTAACATTTTCCAGACATAACTTTTAAATTACAATAATATCTTTAATTAAATGCTTAAACAGATTATAATCGTATCACGATACTAGGGTGCGCATATTAAGAGGGTTTCTCTTGGTTTACGTTTGACTGAGTAGTTGGGTTTACGATTTAAAGTGCCCTAGCTCTCAACATTTCTGAATGACTTTGAATTATGATGGCCCGAAACGTGATACAATAATTCCAATCTCTTCAATCAATTTCATTAACTCATAGTACCAAAGTTCTAGAGTCAATCTTCTTAAGACTTGAACATATTCTATCTGTTGCGTGACGTAGCTCTTACTATAATTTTTTGCTATTATAACCTTTTCCCCGTTATGAATTGTGATAAGGTGTCAGCTTTAATTTTGGGAATATATATTACATCTTATATCAGGGTGAAGTTCATAAACTCGCCTTTACTTATTTTCATGTTTATAAACCGCGAGGGGGATAACATGCTTGTTACAAAAATAAAAAACCCTCTTTTAATACTGTTTATTTTAAACAATGTGATTACTTTCAAAGATTATACATGCTTAAACGGGAATACAAGTGTTTTTCAAGTTATTGCTATCTGATACACTATTACAGCCTAATGTCTAAAGTTAATATGCAAAAGTCCTCATTATCATGGACCATTAATCAACTTGGGGTGAACGCGAATATTGTGGTATAGATCTAGCGGTATTAACGAATCCTGTTTGTGTTAGCTGGATAAGGTAAACAAACACACTACTATTTGAATTTTCATAGGTATAATGGAAGTAAACACCCATACAACGATTGCCCATTTTTAATATTTATATTATATTATATATATTATAATATAGATAATATATATTTTATATATTTATATATCTCATCATTTTGGGTATAATATATTACGCTAGTCAGATTTGTGTGCCATGTGCTTCAGGACCAAACAAGGAAATGGACTAATCAGACCAAACAAGACTAATAACGCAGTAATACATGTTACTATGATAATTGCATTCGTTGAAATTATTACAAATAAACCGGGTATATAATAACGTGACCCAAGATCATAACAATACCATTTTCATAATAATTGTGTTTGTACAATTATTACACTATGACTTGTATTCAAACTGTTTATCAAACCTATGAATTTCACTCAACCTTTGTGTTGACTTTTTAGCATGTTTATCTCTGGTTATTGAGCAATATACGGCACGGAGTGGCATGGACTCGAAGATGGCTAAAACTTGTTATCATTCACATTGTATGTAACTAGATTTTGGGACCTGCCTTTGTAAAACTCTGATTTGAAATGAATGATAACGTATCTTTTGAACAAACGTCTCTTTTGGGTCGTTTTCTATGATTATGATTGTTGTTTCCTGGATAAGTAATACCCCAGATTTGCTACGTGCTATATTGTAAAAAATTGTGGTGTTACAAATTGGTATCAGCGCCATGGTTATAGAGAACAAGGTCAAAACCTTAACTATAACCACATTTCGTTTAAGCCATCAAATTCCTCCGTGCCCTTCATTACAGAACAAGTATGTAAAAGATTATATCTAGTATACTATTACATAAAATAACTTAATATTATTTCGACTGGGTTGTAAGAACGATGTCTTCTCCAACGCTCTACTTCCGATATTGGAGGATGCTTCTTCCTCTTTGAAATATCTAATTTACTTCGGTCTCATAGATTATTCCCAGCTTCTTTGGAGAATTCTTTTTAACTATTTCAGAAAACTTATAACGCATATATATGTTTCCATCGGTATTCTTCATCTTTCTACAAATAATACTTTTGTGAAGGATCATATAAGATTTTATTTGCTAAGAAATTACCTATTTCATCACCAGCTCTTATTATTCCACCAGCTATTTTGAATCCATCTCCGGTATTACCACCATCATTACTATTTGATCCTAGATATTTCTTTGTTCCTGAAGAACTATTACCACCTAAGAAACGAATCTGTTCCCCATCTTCCTCCTCAACTACGTTATCTAATCCATCTCAGAATCAAACCGCTAATTTGGTATCACATTTCCTCAGTTTATACTCCTACCGGCACATCGATATTAGAAATAGAAAAGTTCATTAAGATGCATTAACATCATTGAGGACAAATCTGAAGTATTTTGAATTACTTAGATGAACTCTCTTTTCACCGATTTGAGAAAATGGAAGAAGGACGTATTAATGGTAACGAACTAAAGACCGAACTTAAGAGAATCCGTACTCAGATTATCAAACTTCAAAAGAAGCAATTAGGGAAAAGAGAAAAGATTGCTTTTGTCATTATAGAATTTCGATCTTGAACGAATCATGAGAAAATCCAAGCTGACAACAACGGATAAGGAAGTATCTTTAGGATATCAATCTACCGTTTGAAATCAAACATATCTTGACTAGTTTATAGCTTTATCTAGCCACGGGTATGTGTGGTATAAATAAAAAAACGTGTATAATGCTTGAAAATGTACAGTAAAAGGAAAGTTATTATAAAGGCAGGATTCGTTTCATATCTTTTGTTCCCAACGATCTCTCTTTCATCATCATCTCCTCCTTTGCATCAATTATATCCGTCTCTCATGAAATCATACCATAACCTCTACGTGCTTAAAAATTAAAAATAAGCATTATTTCTTTAAGCATTTTATGCATCACAGTCTCATTTATACTTTTCAAACTTATGATATATTCTACTACGTGTTATCCTCTGTTGATAGAATGCTCCTAAAGGCGTCAACATCTGACACACAGCCCATATAACTTTAGGCTGCCATCCAGCAACTAATTAATGATGGCAGTTCCTCAGCGCTGAAAGGCACAAGCTGCTCAATGGCAAGTGTAGTAAACCTATAGGAACACCGGGACCTATTGAAACTCTGTAGCAAAAAGGGAAATATAAGGAGTTTAATTTGCTGTCAACCTTTCTACTTCAATGGTACGGAAGGAGCTATTGACCTCATCCGCTGGTTTGAACGTACCGAATCGGTATTTTCTCGTAGCAAGTGTGCCGAGGAAGACAGAGTGACATTTGCTACTGGTACTCTAAACAAAAAATATTAATAAAAAAAAAAACCGGGGATGATGCCTGTCTGGTGGAATGATATTGCCTAAGATTATCGGAATAGAAAAGTCCAATAAGATAACTTTGGATCGCATTGAAAAGATATTAACCAATAAAGTATGGCCTTGAACTGAGTCCAGAAGATGAAGACGAATTTACAATTGGCTGTGAAGGAAATTGATTTAAGACCTTACATTAGGAGATTTCAGAATTAGCCGTCTTATAACCCAAACATGTACATACGCCGAGAATCTTATAGAAGTTCTTAATCAAATGGGGGGGATTACCTAGAAGTAATTGAAGGAAACGTTATACTCGAAGCCTCAAACTTTGGAGGAGCCATCAACATAGCCTAGAGGTTAATGGATTAGGATTAATAAAGCATGATTTTGTGCAGGAAGTTTTTATCGTAAAACAAAAGATTAAGGATAGGGAAAACTTCATCAACATACAATATCTAAATAATATAACAATAAACAAACCGTAACAATGATCACCACCAGCAGTAGAACAAGAAGCAAGAAACCTTCAGGACTTATACTGCTACCAATGGGTATACTTAGAAATCATCCCATGTGTGAAAGATGCTCCACTACTCACCATAGGACCCTGCACTGTAAAGTGTCGAATCTTGAACAGATAGGTCATCTGACCAAGAACTACAGAGACGGCTACTGGAAACAACAACTAACAGAGTCGTAACCTGTAATGCCTGTGGAAGAAAAGGAATTATTGCGGAATTAGTGCTCAAAAGCAAACAACAAGGCCATAGAAATAGATACTTAGAGACAAGCAGGCTTTTATCACTTTAGGATTTATACCTAGAACAAATCTGAGGTATTTTCAAATTTTCATCGAATCTTCCTTCAATTAAAAACCTCAATCATCGAAGCTACAATCCTTGTCGTCTGTTATTTTTTCTAGGAATTTTTACTATGAGGATTACGTAGCATAAGTATAAACTTTTTCTTGAGTTTCTATGTAAAGCTATCATTGAAATAAAAGTGATGATTGTTACGGTCTTGTTATATGATGATATCATATGACTTTATTTGTCAATTCCATCAATTCTTTATGTTTTAAACTTTGATTACTCCTCATATTAGCAAACATAAATTTTCTTCTCGAGTTATGGGGTAATAAATCAATCATGATCAATCATTTTTCTACTCATTACAAATCGTGTTTTTATGCTTAGTAAGCGATTTATGATCATTTATTGAATGATTATGTCATTCTTCATTTTGAATAAGGAAATTTTAAATCTACGAACTATGACTTTTTAAAATCTCAGCTACAATGGAAGTTGACGCTTATTTTTGTAAGTGACAATTTTTAAATAAGTAGGCTTAAGTATATACATACAAACATATAACAAGTTTCTTTCAATTCTGTATTTACAGAACAATTCCTTAATCATTATAATTATTACCTTCTCAAACTGTTCATTTCAAAAATCTATATCTCACTTGATTAGCATACTCTTTACAATTCATATAATTCTTTGACATCACTCATTTCATGATCTCCGTATTCAAAATTTGGTTATATTCTGAACATAATCCAAGGAATCTAACAAGAACCTATACAATGTCAATGATTTCAATACCATAGGTATGAAAAAATTTTGAAAAGGTACTTTGATCGGATTCTTATTCGATGTTGAATTTAAAGATTAAATGGAATAACGGTTATTTACGTCAGTGTAGCGCAGCAGAAGCATGGTAGGCCCATAACCCACAGGTTCCGTAAATCAAAGTATTCCATCCACAGGTTTCTATCAGGGATTGGAAAGAAATTCTATTGGTGTCATCAAGAGGGTGATCTTGAAATAAGTAGAGTGTTGGAAAGGAGGTAATTATAATTATGGTGCGCAACATTAATTTTAAATGATCATACATAGGCGCACTTGTGTACCTTGATTAGCCATAACTAAAAATCCAAATTATGCTCAGTACTACATTATTAAACTCAACTTTCAACTAAATTTAAGGGACGAGATTTTTGTAAGGGGTGGAGACTATAACAACACTCAAGAATTTTATCAACCTATTTTACATGATCACATGATAGGGGGAAAGGTTTTGCTTTATTTCATTACTTGCCCTGTCAATAATCTGTATGTCATGTAACTACATAACTAAAGTAGGACGAGCTCACGCAAAACACTAATATGTATCTTATCTTCATATATGTCAAGAAAAACATCATAACATGTTTCAAGTCTATATCTCATATCCTTTTTACAAAGTTGTATTATTCTATAAATGTACATTGCAACGGTATATCAAAAGGGCTTTAATAACGTTATCGTATACCTCTAAACCCTATATCCATAGTGGGTTAAATATATAAAGGAAGGAAAGCTTACTAAGCATTTATACAAGTAAGATAACATTCTCATTTGATATATAAATCCTCCAGAGGTCTAGTACAAGTTTCAAAGCACAATGTACAAGGTCATTAAGTGACATCCAAAATAGCGTGTTATCCTCCGTTTTCATTCTGTTTTCTCTCCCCATCATTCTGTACAAGCTACTACACTCAATATTACAATGGTAAACCTAATTATGTCATATTCATAAGATTTCATACATCTTTTTAACTTAAACCCTAATTTCAAAACCCTAACCTAATACAGAGTCAGTTCTAAAAAACATGTTTAGTTCTTGCTTTTTATCCATTGTAAACTCAAACCAACACTCAAATAAGTTGTATTACTAAATTTACAACATTACTATTCATATACAATATATATTCATTCAATTATACACAAAATGAATCCAAGAAACCCTAAACATACCAAAATGGAACATTTGACCCGTTTACTCGTTTTTAACCATTTAAACCACCAACAATCAATCAAGTGTCATTATAAACTCATAATATAAGTTTAAAATCCATGATCTATCCTTATTTTGGTAATATACATGAATTATAAGCTCAAAAAAACCCAAAAGACACCCTCATATGTCTAATTAAACTCGCGAATATTTCATCTCATTTTCTAACCATTTTAAACCAAATCACTTGGAATTTTCATTGATAAACCTGATACAATACGTTGAGGAATTTATATATCTTACTTGACCAAATGCCCACAAAAATATAAGCCAATAACAAGAATTTGAACCCTATAAGCTAGCCGCGACAAGCACATGGGTGTTCCAACACCTTCTAGTTAGTTTCCATCATGCATACTCATCACATAGACTCCCCACCTCATGATCTAGCATGTACAAGTGTCCAACCTCAGATTGTAAAGCTCCCTTAGTCACCAAGACTTCATTCGCCTATAAATAGAACCCATAACTCTTCATTTCAAAGCATTCCCCACTTCTTCTTTCTAAAACCTAATTGAGCAAACATTCTCTGCTCCATATGATCTTAGGATCATCTAAGAAGATCATTCAAGCAAAGCTTTGAAGATTTGAAGCCCCGGGAACAAGATACAAGGCGTACGAGTAGAAATACTACCCGAAACGACCCGTTTCCACCATTTTTGCTCCTTGAAGCTCAAACCTAGGTTATGGATGTTTTAATTCTGCTCCTACACTATTATAATGTTCATATGATCCTAAATAAACTCTTGTCAAAGTTTCATAACTCAATTCATGCTCATTTTCCGTTTTGATCTAAAACCGTACACCCGAAACTCTAATTTCGCGTTTTTCTTAAAACTAAATGTCATAATGGTTAAATGTTATTATAATCTATCCTAGCATGCTTAACTAATGTTAAAATAACCACTTTATTGATTAATGAAGGAATTTGAACTTAAAACCCGCGCGTTTACGTTTTGAAACCCTAATTTGACCCGTTTTGCTTCCTAGCTTAACGAATCGTTATTTTAAACTTGTGCATTGCGTTAAATCTTCATATTTTAGTTTATTATAACCTAATAAATATCTTTGAAATGTTAAAATAAGTCTTTGCCATGGCAATGTTGGACATGTTTGTAATTATAATCCATGGCAACGGGTATATTATCGTAACTTTCAGAAACTTATAACTAAAAGGACTAAAAATCTCATTTTGTCAAAGTTATAACTACGGGGGTCTATTATGTCACTTTTCAAAGTACAAGTTTTACTTGGTATATCTTTTAAACTTGAAGGACCAAACATGTAAAAGTGCAAACTCCAAGGTAAATTTTGGCCACGTTTCAACTCAAGGGTTCTAAAATGTAACATTTTGCAAAAGTATAAAATCATGTTAAAACCTTACAATCCATAACTTTAATTAACGCTTGACGCTTAACATTTCCAAATATTAATCAAAACGCTAAAACCGATTAATCGTACCAACAATACTAGGGCGCTCAATTAAAGATGTTTCCATCTTGTACAACGTTCTGACTGATTTTGGTTTAACGATTTAAAGTGCCCTAGCTCCTCAAACGATTACTAGAATGTCTTCCTGAAATTTATGATGCCGCGAACGGAGATACAATATTTCCAAACTTCTAATCCAAACTCAAAACAAATAGACCGCTCTAAACCAAGGTCTAGAATACAAGCTTCCTAAACTCAACATATTATCTCATGTTGCCGTGATCGTGGATGTTTAAACTATCATTTGCTATATCAACCTTCCCCCTTAAGATTGTGATAAGGTCTTCAGCTTTCATTTTGGAATATATATTACATCTACCTATCAGGTGAAAGTTCATGAACCTCAATCCTTTACTTTTTTACATGTTTTATAAACCATTCAAGGGGGAAACATGCTTGTGTATCAAACTCTTTTTACAACTCGCTTTATCTATCACAATGTGATTACTTTTCAAGGACTTAGTGTGTTCAAACCTTACATTTTAATCTTTTACCTAAACCCGCAGGGGGTATACAATCTATAAATTAACGAATACAAGTGTTTTTTCTAAACTGCCTGCTATCACTGACTTATCATTACAATTGCTGTCCTGAGTTTATCTATCCTACAAAGTCCCGTTAAATTTAACTTCAAGTCATTAAATTGACTTTGGATGATAATATGTTAGTGTCATAAATCCTACAAGTCCTTAAATTTGACTTTAAGTTGTTAAATTGACTTTGGATGATAATGTGTTAGTGTCATAAATCCTACAAGTCGTTAAATTTGACTTCAAGTCGTTAAATTGACTTTGGGATGTTAATATGTTGATATTATGAGCTCTTTAAGTCGTTAAATTAACTTTTGATGATAATGTGTTAGTGCAATGTGCTTAGACAAGGAACAAGACCAAATCAGACCAAACAGACCAAACAGACAATAACGCAGTAATACATAGTTACTATGATAATTGCATTCGTTGCAATTATTACAAATAACGGGTATATAATAACGTGACCCAAGATCATAACAATACCATTTTCATAATAATTATGTTTGTACAATTATTACACTATGACTTGTATTCAAACTGTTTATCAAACCTATGAATTTCACTCAACCTTTGTGTTGACTTTTTAGCATGTTTATCTCAGGTTATTGAGCAATATACGGCACGGAGTGGCATGGACTCGAAGATGGCTAAAACTTGTTATCATTCACATTATATGTAACTAGATTTTGGGACCTGCCTTTGTAAAACTCTGATTTGAAATGAATGATAACGTATCTTTTGAACAAAAACATAGTGTAAACATTTAGGAATATATAACATACAATCCCTAATTATTTTCAACCCTAAATCACCCTTAACACAAACCATCTGCCCCTTTTTTTCTCTTTTGACATCAACCTCAGCGATCAATAATTCCATATCATTTCTAGATCCGAAGATCCAAACATCATTAATCTTGAACCACAAATTCGTTTTTGGTTTCTTTCAACCAATCACCATTTCGCACAAAGCTTATGTAGCTTTTATAATTCATGACGAAAACAACCACTTTCTTGATATATGAATCAAAACGCAATAGTAAGACCATGCCTTATTGTCATAAAAAATGTACTCGAAGCTTATCAAGACCACGACTTCAAGATCTTTAAAATGAGGTCTCTGGTAGGTTTTAATTGTGGTGTTTTCGTGTATTTCAAATTGAAACAAAGAAATGATTATAACATAGTTGTTATCAATTGTTCTTTAATTTCGAAAAGTGAATGAGGGTTTAAACATCTACATAGATCGATGATGATGTTTCTGTTTTCGAGATTCTTACTCTTTTGAAGGTCTTGACTTTAATTGAACAACACGAAAACGAACAATCTGAGATCAATTGATTCATTTGTTTTTTTTCATTTGAGTCATGAGATGATAGAGATGGAGTTATTGAGATGATTTATGTTACGAAGGGAATGAGGTATTTAGGTAGTGGATTTGTTGTTGAAATTGTGACGATGGGATTTAGGTTTAGATCTGAGTTGGATTATGTGGCTGTTGTAATTGTTGTTGTGGTTTAAAGAGTCTGTCATCTTCTTCTAGATTTCTGTTGACTTTGACCTTGTTGACTCAGTGAGTTTGACTCGGTCAACTCAGTATATACCGAGTTGACTCGGTCAACTCTGTCAAAAAAACCCCAAACCGCTGTCATTATAGCCAAACCGCCACCACCAAACCGTCGTGGCCAAACCGCTGCTTGTAACAAACCGACATGGTGGTGGTTTAACCAAACCGCTACGGAGTTTTAATTTGGGCAGTGTTTCGTCTAGTAAAGACTATATTAATTTCAAACCGCTACACCTGTTAATCAAACTGCCACGGTCAAACTGCCACGGCAAACCGCCACGGCCAAACAGCCACGGTCAAACCGCTGGCAAATCTGGGGACCACTACCAAATCGCTACCTGTACCAGTATTTGTCCACTTGCTAACTTTCTACTACCAAACAGAAAGGACGTACTTTATGGTACAAACCGCTATTAAGCATCCCAAATAATCCCAGAAATAATAAGCTTTGAAAAATAAGCAGTTTGAACCCACAATAAGCTACTGATAAGCTCGAAAACAAGCCGAGAAAATGTGTGGCCCAGATCTGCTGCTGGTTTGGTAGTTTTGGGAAGCAAAGAGACCAAAAGAAAAACTTAAAAACTTAAGACAAACTATTACACAGGTAGATTCAAACAACACCACAAAATAGTGAAACTTTTGGCTTTTTCCAGCCAAATAAGCAGCGAATATAAGCAGAAATAGGCTTATTAAACACGAACAACAAACAAACTCACAGATTTAATGACAAAAGTAACAGATTCGAAATCTAATCGAGACCAACCAGACAAAAAATGAAACCGACCCATGAGTGTAACCATGGCTCTTGTTACCACTTGTTAATTATAAAATAATCGTAGATCCGGTGGTCTTGGTGAATCAAACCATATGGTAGTCATGTTTAGAGAGAGAGTAGAGGAAGAAACTAGTGTGTGTAAAATGTATTGAAAAGTGAAAACGTTACAAGAGTCTCACCCCTCTATAGAAGCAATGGAGGGGTATTTATACCACCATATAATACATAAGTATGTTAAGTTGACAACTTTAGTCCCTACGTATGGTGGTATGTTAAACTATGGTAATTTATAACAACCCGCAATTTTTATCAATGTAAATATCCATCTATTAAGTTAGATGCAATGTACTATCTATCTATTATATATGAACCACCTTTTTCAGGGAAATTTTTCGCTTTATTACATTACTTGCATTACCAATATCTCAATATACAATGCAACTTGCATAACTAAAGTTAACGAGCTCACACAACCTACCTATGGCAATCCTACCTACATTTATGTCAAGCAAACATCATAACATACCAAGTCAATATCTTGATATCATTTTTTCAAAGTACATTACTCATATAATGTACCATTTGCAATGTTATATCAAGACAGGCCTTAAACCATTATCGTAAACCTCTAAACCCTAATTTCAAAAAAGTTAATATCTAAAATGAATGCACAAGCTACTAAGGCATATGTACAAGTAATATAACATTTCATTTGAAATATAAACTCCCTCTAAGTCAAGTACAAATTTTCAAAGCACAATGTACAAGTCATTAAGCATGACATCTAAAATAGCTGTTTTACCTTCAATTTCTTCACCACCACTTTTGTACAAGCTAATACACTCAATATACAATGTGTAAACCCTAATTATTCTATTCATAAGCTTTCATACCTCTTTTTTGCATTCAAAACCCTAATTCAAAACCCTAAACCCTAAAACCAAGCTAGTTTCTAAACCATCGGGGAAGATCAGGAGCGGGTACTAGTCGAGCTTGCAAGCTACCATCCTTTTCGTTTGTTACTTATCTAGAATCCTGCTACGAGATACTGTATATAAAATATAACTGCTTATAGAGTATCATATGTAAAGTTATCCCATTAATTAATAAGAGTTGATAGGATTCCGTTACATCTTGGATTTTTCGGGTGGTGGTAACAAAACTCTTCAATTCTAATCATGTTCAACTCTGAATAGCTCTCTTCATACCTTTGAAACATAAATTATCATCCAGGCTGGATTATTCATGGTGGCGTCAATATACAATCAACATCTCAATATTATCTAACAATTCATGATCATATGGCGGGGATTTTCTTACACGATTACCGAACGTAGGCGTGTTGCGTTAATGCTTAGGTAAGACATTTATGATCATCTTTAGTTTGAAATTAATTGAGGTCACTTACTTCATTTATAAGGAAATTATAAATCTTCGAACTATGAATTTATAAATTCACAGGTCAATCAATGAGTTGAACGCTTCTTTTTTGTAAGTGACAAATTAAAATAAATTAGGCTCAAGTATATAACATACCGTACAAACAATTCTTTCAATCCGTTTCCTTATCAGTATCATTTCATTATCATTATTACCTTCATCATCTGTTCATTTCAAAATCTGTATCTCACGTGATTAGCAACTCTCTTACAATCATTCCTTGACATCACTCATTACATGATCTCCGTATTCTAAAATTCTATGTTATATTCTGCAACATAAATAACAAGTAAAACACACCAATAATCTATTCAATGCCAAATTGATTTTCCATACCACTAGGTATGAAAACTTTTGACAAAGACTTATGATAGCATTCTATACGAAGTTTGACTTTTACAGGTTAATGAATTAACGAGTACTTTACGATCACAGTAAGCACATCAGAAAGCGTGTAGTCCCATAACCTACAGGGTTCCCGTAAATCAAAGTAATTCATCCACCCAGGTCTATCAGGATCTAAAGAAATTCTATTGCGGTCAATCAATTAAGGTGTGATCTTGAAAATAAGATAGACAGAGTAAAGGGAGGTAATTATAATTATGGTGCGCGACATAATTATAAAAGCTTTCACATACATGGACTTGTAACCTTGATTAGCCTAACCTAAATTCATGCCCAGTACCTACATCTATTCACTACAACTTTCAACTAAATCTCGGGACGAGATTTCTGTAAGGGGTGGAGACTATAACAACCCAAGAATTTTCATTAAATGAAAACCTATTTTACTATTATCACTATTAGACGGTACATTAGTCCAGTTTATTACATTACTTGCATTGTCAATATCTCAGTATGTCATGTAACTTACATAACTAAAGTAGACAAGCTCACGCAACCTATCTATGGCCATCCTGTCTTCATATATGTCAAGCAAACATCACAATATGTCAAGTTAATATCATCATATCCTTATTACAAAGTACATTATTCCTATAATGTACCATTCGCAACGTTATATCAAAACGGGCTTTAAACCGTTATCGTATACCTCTAAACCCTAATTCTATGAAGATTTAATATCTAAAGTGAATGTACAAGCTACTAAAGCATATGTACAAGTAATATAACATTTCATTTGAAATATAAACTCCCTACAAGTCAAGTACAAGCTTTCAAAGCACAATATACAAGTCATTAATGCACGATATCCAAAATAGCCGTTTACCTCCGTTATTTCATACCATTTCTTCACCACTACTCTTGTGCAAGCACCTCACTCAATATAAATGTTGAAATCCCTAATTATTCCATTCATAAGCTTACATACACATTTTTACACTCACAACCCTAATACAAAAGTCAGAAACCCTAACCCGAGAAAAATACTAAACCATGACCTGTTTCTTTATTTTTATCCATTGTAAAACTTAAAACCACTACTCAAATAAGATTTACCTAATTATTCTATTCATAAACTTTCATACCTCTTTTTACACTCATTCAAAACCCTAAACCCTAAAACCGAGCTAGTTTCTAAACCATAACCCGTTTCTTGGTTTTTATCCGTTTTAAACCTAAACCATTAATCAAATAAGTTGTAAATACTTAATTTACAATATTACAAATCCTATTTCATCATTATAACATCATTATAACATCATTATATGTGAATTAAATCCTAGAAACCCTAAAAAAAACCCTAATCTAGTTCTAACCATAAAACCTAAAACTAGGCCCTAGTTCAGAATCAGATCAGTCTATAAAACATAGGATATGGGCAAATCAATAGGTTCTGGGTATTAAGTGAAAACACTAGGTTGTAGCCCTATCTCTTGTGATCATTTTTCCGTTGGAATCAACCCGATTCAACATCGGATGAATTAGTTATAGCCGAAATGGCAAAGGTGCACAGATTCTGCACACCTATAGTAAATGGCTATTATCTCTAAATTTTTGTATAGTAACCCCTAAATATGTAAAATTAAACGTTGTAGAGGACTCAAATATCTAACAATTCTCACTGGTTTGAGCTTCATCGGAGTTACGGTTTGTAAATGGCAACCATTTTACCTAGACTGATGTTGGTTGTCCAAAAACAGCCATGTATAAATCATACCAAACACCCTTAAAACGTCTAGAACCACCATGATATCATCACACCCTCACCCTAGCACCTCCATGACATCTTCACAAGCAGCTCCATCACCCATCTTGGTCACCAAGTAAAAACCCTTGGCCATAAAACAACCAACACCACCATTTCATCACCACCATATAACAAAGCACCTCCATCACCTTCCACCTTGCATTCTAGATTACAAGACTCATCACATAGCCTCTCCACATCACCCTCTAGCTCTCATATGTGTCCTAACCAGATCTCTAAGCTCCCTTGGTCACCAAGGAGCCATTCGGCTATAAATAGGACTCAAAACCTTTCATTTCAACTCATCCCCCACTTCCTCCTCTATAACCCATGAATATCAACAACTCTCTGCTCCATAAGTTCTTAAGAAGATCCAAGAGAAGTAATCAAGAGAAGTATTGAAGCCTTGAAGCCCCAGAGTAGTTATTCTAGGCGTACAAAGCTAAAAGTCCCGATTTTGACCCATTTCCAAGCTATAAGCTCAAACCCAGGTTTTGGATGTTTCACTTCTGCTACTACACTCTTATAATGTTCATATGATCTTAAATAAACTCTTGTTAAAGTTTCATAACTCAATTCATGCTCATTTTCTATTTTGATCCAAAACCGTACACCCGAAACCCTAATTTTGCGTTTTTCTTAAAACTAAATGTTATAATGGTTAAATATTGTTATAATCTATCCTAGCATGCTTAAATAATGTTAAAATAACCACTTTATTGATTAATGAAGGAATTTGAACTTAAAACCCGCGCGTTTACGTTTTGAAAACCCTAATTTGACCCGTTTTGCTTCCTAGCTTAACGAATCGTTATTTTAAACTTGCGTTGCATTAAATCTTCATATTTTAGTTTATTATAACTTATAAATGTCTATTGAAATGTTAAAATAAGCTTGCATGGCAATTTGGACATGTTTTGTAATTATAATCCATGCAAGGGGTATATATCGTAACTTTCTGAAATTAATAACTAGAAGGGCTGAATATGTCATTTTATCAAAGTTATAACTATAGGGGTCTATTATGTCACTTTTCAAAGTGCAAGGTTTACTTGGTATATCTTTTAAAGTTGAAGGACCAAAGTCGTAAAAATGCAAACTCCAAGGGCCTATTTGCAATTTTTCAAACCCCAGGGTCTAAAATTTAACATTTTGAAAAAGTATAAAATCATATTCAAAAAATTACCCGACATAACTTTAATTAACGCTTCTCGTGTTTAACTTTTCCAGATATTGAATAAAACCGATGATGTCGTATCACAATACTAGGGAGCTTCATATTACGGAGTTTCATCT
>BQNB010012929.1:0-63083 GCA_026074375.1 Tanacetum coccineum
TTTGAAAAAGTATAATTTCCTCATTTTCCGTTTTGAAAAAGTATAAAATCATGTTTAAAACCTTACAAGACATAACTTTAATTAACGCTTCTCGTGCTTAACATTTCCAGATATTGATTAAAACGCTTAAAACCGATCATCCGGAAGTTATATTGTACCACAATACTAGGGAGCTTCATATTAAGAGGTTTCATCTTGGTATTACGTTCTGACTGAGTTGTTGGGTTTACGATTTAAAGTGCCCTAGCTCCTCAAACGTTTACTAAATGACTTCTGAATTATGATGGCCCGAACGGTGATACAATAATTCCAAACTTTCCAAGCAAACTCATAACAATATTAGACTCTCTGAACCAAAGTTCTAGAGTACAATCTACCTAATACTTGACATATTTACTCAGGTTGTGTGACGTGGCTGTTTACTATCATTTTCTATATCAACCTTCCCTGTTAAGATTGTGATAAGGTCGTCAGCTTTCATTTTGGAATATTTATTACATCTACATATCAGGTGAGTTCATAGCCTCGCCTTTCAATCTTTTGAATGTTTTATAACAATGTGATTACTTTTCAAAGACTTATAACAATGTGATTACTTTTCAAAGACTTAACGAGTTCATAATCTCACATGCTTTATAAACCTGTGATATCTACTGTACACCATGAATGCAAGTGTTCTCTATGCTACCCTGATATATTATTGCCTAAATACATGAAAATATCTCTTTGGGTAATATCTCCCAATACCTCTTTGGGTAATATCTCCCAATATCTCTTTGGGTAATATCTCCCAGTACCTCTTTGGGTAAATATCTCCCAATACCTCTTTGGGTAGTATCTCCCAATATCTCTTTGGGTAATATCTCCCAATATCTCTTTGGATAGTAGATCAAAGCATCCCTTAGGGTAGTGACTCCTAATATATCTCCTGGTAAAGGTTCCCGGTTCTATTGCGTTTAATTATGTTGATTCATAAGCATAGGGCAATAATACTGTTTTCTATAATACAATACTCATTGCAGTTAATAACTACTTATGGGTGTAAAACAACATAATTTCAACATATTTTAATATAAACCTCTGATTTCCTCACCCTATGTGTTGACCCTTTTTTATGCATGTTTTAACTCAGGTAAATATACAACTAATGGCATGGAGTGGCATGGACTCGAAGATGGGCTACAACCTTGTATATCATTCACTTTTAATGTATTCTATTATTTATGGGACCAGCTATCAGTAAAACTCTTATTTTGAAATGAATTATGAACGTATTTTTTTTTGAACAAACGTCTCTTTTTGGGTCGTTATCTATTGATTATTAAGTTTGTTTCCATGAAGTAATACCCCTAGTTAGCTTCCGCTGCTATATGTAAAATAGTGTGAGTTAACAGCTATGGAACCAGCGCCATGGATAACGAGAACAACTTCAAAAACCTTAACTATAACCACATTTATTTTCTAGCCATTAAAGTCCTCTGTGCCACTACAATCTGGATCAGTATGTAAAGATACATAATTATTATACTATATTATATCATAAATAACTTATGTTATTTACAATTCGGTTGTTAACAGAACGATGTCTTCTCCCAACCACTCTACATCCGATAATGAGGATGCTTTATCCTCTATTAATAATCTTAACTATACTTCAGTCTCAATCAGAATATTTCCCAGTTTCATTGGAGCAATTCTTTAACTCTTCGAAAAACTCTAACGATAAAATGATTCCACCTGATATATTTTCTCATCTTTCTACAATAATACTTATTTGAAGGACGTACAAGCATTTTATGCTAAGGAATTACCTATTTCATCACCAGATCCTATATACTCACACCAGCATTTTGACTCAAAATCTACCGGTATACAGCCCCACCATCACTACTATTTGATCCTCGATATTTCTTTGTTCCTGAAGAACTATTACCACCTAAGAAATGAATATGTTCCCCATCTTCTTCCTCAACTACGTTATCTAATCCATCTCGGAATCAAACACGCCTAATTTGTCTCAAACCATCTACTCAGTTTATACTCCTACCCCACCTCAAGTATTTGAAAAAGGAAAATGTTCAGATAAGATCTATCTGAAACATCATGAGAAACAAGTCAAAGATATTTTAAACTACTTAGATGAACTCTCTCTTCACCGCATTGAGAAAATGGAAGAAGGACGTATTAATGGTAACAAACTAAAGACCGAACTTAAGGGAATCCGCACTCAGATTATCAGACTTCAAAAGGAACGGTTAGGGCAAAAAGATAAGATTGCTTTTGCTCACTATAGAATTTTGATCTTGAACAAATCATTGAGAAAATCCAAGCTCGTCACCAAACAGATCAGGAGGATCTTTAGGATGTCCATCTATACCCGCTCAGAATCAACAAACTCTTATAATAGTTATAGCTTTATCTAGCCATGGTATGTGTGGTATACAATAAAAAACGCTTGTCAAATCTTGACTATGTTACAAGTAGAGAAAGGGCAAGTTTTTATAAAGGCAATCCTGTTTCGTATCCTTATTGTTTCTAACTTATCCGCTCTTCCATCATCATTTCTAAACATTTACATCATTATCTTCCGTCTTTATCAAAACCTGCTATGTGCTTAAAATTCAAAAATAAGCATTTCTCTTTAAGCATTTTAAACATCACATTCTCTAATATAACATAAGGAGTATCATTTCTTATTATGGGTTATCCTGTGTTGATAGAATGCCTCCCAAAAGGACGTCAACATCTGAAACACCAGCCATAACTTTGGATGCCATCCGGCAACTGATTGCTGATTTTACTGCAGCCCTGGAAGCACAGACTGCTGCCATGGCAAGTGCTAGCAATCCCAATAGGAACACTAGACCTAGAGAAATTCCTGTAGCAAAAAGAGGAAACTACAAAGAATTCATAAACTGTCAACCTTTCTACTTCAATGGTACGGAAGGAGCTATTGACCTCATCCGCTGGTTTGAACGTACTGAATCAGTATTTTCTCATAGCAAGTGTGCCGAGGAAGACAGAGTGACATTTGCTACTGGTACTTTAACTGATGATGCCTTGTCCTGGTGGAATGCATATGCCCAGCCTATGGGAATAGAGCAAGCTAATCAAATCACCTGGACTGAGTTAAAAAGGCTTCTGACGAACAAGTATTGTCCTCGAACTGAGATCAAGAAAATGGAAGATGAATTTTATGGTCTGACTGTAAATGGAAGTGATCTCAAGACTTATATTAGAAGATTCTAGGAATTAGCCGTTTTATGCCCGAATATGGTACCAAACACCGAGAAACTTATGGAAGCTTTCATCGGGGGACTACCGCAAAGCATTGAAGGAAACGTTACTGCTTCAAAACCTCAGACTCTGGAAGAAGCCACCAACATAGCTCACAGACTAATGGACCCAATAATAAAGCGATTCTTCCTGTGCAAGAAACCAATAATCACAAATGAAAGTTTGATGATAGAAGGAACACCACCAACAACAACAACTATTCCAATAATCGTGACAAAGACAACTACCCCAATGATCGCAACAACAATAACCACTCCAACAATCACATCAACAAAAATAACTACCCAGATAACCATAACAATAACAACCGCAACAATGATTACCATCACCAGCAAAATAGAAGACAAGAACCTGTTAGGACTTATCCTCCCAAAAAATACCATGGAAACCTTCCTTTATGTACAAGATGCACCCTACATCACACAGGAGTTTGCACTGTCAAGTGTCGGACTTGCAACAAAGTGGTTTCATACTAGACCAGAAAAACTGCAGAGATAAAAGATCAACCGCTGAAAACAACTCTTGAGGATACTTAGGTTCGCCACCAGTTACATATGAAGGATCATCTGAAACCCACTTCATAAACCCCAAACACCAAGCTACAATCCTTGTCATTCATTATTTTATCTAGAATCCTACCCCAAGACACGTAGCATAAGTATCAATACTCTTAGAGAGTATCGTGATGAAAGATATGTAATAGTTAATCCAAGAATAATAAAGAGACTAATCCGTTACATCTTGTTATCTGATGATATCAAAACTCGACATTATTTGTCAATTCCATCGATTCTATTATGTTCAAACTCTGAATACTCTCCTCATACCTTTGCAACATAAATTATCATCCTTGATTATATGGGCGTCAGTACAACATCTCAATATTATCTAACAATTCATTTTCTACACATTACCATATCATGTTTTTATGCTTAGGTAAGACGATTTATGATCATCTTATTGAAATGAATTTCGTATCACTTCTCATTCATCGAATAGAAATTATTAAATCCCGAACTTATGAATTTATAAATTCTCAGTTACAAGGAGTTGGACGCTTCTTTTTGTAAGTGACAAATTATAAATAAGTGAGGGCTTAAGTAAATAATCATACGTACAAACAATTTTCTTTCAATTCGTTGTACAAACCAATCCCCTTAATCATTTTTATTATTACCTTCAAATATCTATTCATCTCCAAATCTTGAATCTCAATCATGATTAGCAACTCTCTTACAATTCATAATCATTCCTTGACATTACTCATTCCCATGATCTTCCGTATTCTAAAGTTTTCCTGTTATATTCTGCAACATAATTAACAAGGAAACACACAAGAGATCTATTCAATGTCAAATGATTTTTCAATACCACTCAGTATGAAAAATTTTGACAAAGACTTGTGATAGCAATTCTTATTCTGAAGTTGACTTTAAAAGATAATGAATTAAACGATCTTTACGATCACAGGTAGCCAGCAGAAGCATGGTAGGCGCATAACCACCAGGTTTATCGTAAAATTCAAAAGTATTTCATCCACCCAGGTTCTATCAGGATCTGAAGAAATTCTATTGGCTGTCATCAAGAGGTGTAGTCTTGAAAATAAGTAGACGTGTGAAAGGAGGTAATTATAATTATGGTGTACAACATAATTATAAATGCATCACACACGTGGACTTGGACCATTTTATTAACCCTAAAATAAAAATCAAATTCCGCATGCCCAGATACCTACGCTCGATCCACTATAACTTTCAATTAAATCTCGGAACGAGATTTCTGTAAGGGGTGGAGACTATAACAACCCAAGAATTTTCATCAACCTATTTTACTATGATCACAATTTGTACGGGGAAATTTTTTTGCTTTATTACATTACTTATATATCTCAGTATGTCATAACTAAAGTAGACAAGCTCACGCAACCTATCTATGGCAATCCTATCTTCATATATGTCAAGCAAACATCATAATATGTCAAGTCAATATCATCATATCCTTATTACAAAGTACATTATTCCTATAATGTACCATTCGTAACGTTATATCAAAACGGGCTTTAAACCGTTATCATATACCACTAAACCCTAAATTCCATGAAAGGTTAATATCTAAAGTGAATGTACAAGCTACTAAAGCATATATACAAGTAACATAACATTTCATTTGAAATATAAACTCCCTCCAAGTCAAGTACAAGTTTTCAAAGCACAAAGATAAGTCCTTTATGCAAGACAATCTAAAATAACCTTTTATCTCCGCTTTCATTCTAATTTCTTCACCATCACTTGTGTACAAGCTACTATACTCATTTTATAATGTGTAAACCCTAAATATTCTATTCATAAGCTTTCATACATCTTTTTGCACTCAAAACCCTAATTCAAAACCCTAAACCCTAAAACCAAGCTAGATTCTAAACCATGACAACGTTCTTCATTTTATCCAGTTGTAAACTAAACCAACTCTCAATAAGTTTTAATACTTAATTTTATAACATTATCAATCATTTCAAACATCATTCCCATTATCATTTTCATCATTCACTTCAATTACACAAGAATTAAATCCAGGAAACCACTAATTGTCACCCTAATTGTGAAATTGACCCGTTTACTCATTTTCAGACCATCTCATTCTCAAGTAAGCAACCAAGAGTCATTGTAAACCATAACAGAGTATTACAACAAACCTTTATCCATCAGCAACCCATCCTTGCTTCAAACCATGGTACGAGAATTAAATCAAGAAAGAACCCAAAGCCTTATATGAACCCTATATCCAAGCTAACGCTTATTCCTTTCAATTTCAACCCATTTTAACTAAAACCAACGATCAAACTTCATTGATAATACTTTATTTAAGCTCTAGGATCTGTATTCCATCATTCCTAATCAAGAGTATGCAAAATATAAACCAAGAAAGTCAAGAAAACCCTAAACATGCCCTAATCAAACCCGTGACCCCATTACTTCAATTCTAATCCGTTTTAACCCAAACCAATTGCTAATCTTTGCTAATCCTTCCTATATCAGACTTGGCTACATTTAAACATCCTGTAATCAGTTAATAAACAAATAAAGACTTGAAAACTTGTGAAAACCTAGTCGAACCCTAAAACAGACCCGAACCCTTTCATACTCAATTTTGACCCATTTCAAACCATTCCAAGTGCAAATAACTTATGTGAACCTCTTCTAGAATCCCTCAAGCAGCTTATTCACCAGATTATACCATTCTTTGGTCAAAAATGAGAGCACATGGCCTCTCTTTTTCTCTCTTCAGCCGCGGCAAGCTCCAAACACAAACACCTCATCAATCTACTATCCTAGACCTCCACCATTGATTTTCTAGCTTAGACACATCATACACTAGACCTATTACATGTCAAGACCAGATCATAGCCTTTGCTTACTCCTTGCTACTTCAAATGGGAAATAAATAGACGTCATTTGTTTCATATCAAACTCCGCACCACACAATCTCTTCTTTATCAAACCCATAAGGCAGCAATCCTTTGCTCCCATATGATCCTAGGATCATTAAAGAAGTTCAAGAAGCGAATCCCTGAAGAATTGAAGCCCCGGGAACAAGATACAAGGCGTACGAGTGGAAATACTACCCGAAACGACCCATTTCCACCATTTTTGATCATTGAAGCTCAAACCCAGGTTTTGAATGTTCTACTTCTGCTACTACACCCTTATAATGTTCATATGATCCTAAATATACTCTTGTTAAAAGTTTCATACTCAATTATGCTCATTTTCCATTTTGATCATAAACCGTAACACCCGAAACCTAAATTTCGCTTTTTCTTAAAAATTAAATTGTATATTGATAAATATTGTTATAATATAACAGCATTCTTAACTAATGTTAAAATAACTACTTTATTGATTAATAACGAATTTTGAACTAAAACCCGCGCGTTTACGTATTAAGAACACTAATTTGACACCGTTTTGCTTCCTAGGCTTTAACGAATCAATAATTTAAACTTGTGGTTTAGTTTAAAACATCATATTTTAGTTTTAATATAACTTATATAAATATCTTTTGAAATGTTAACATACCCTTGCATGGCAATTTGGACATGTTTTGTAATTATAATCCATGCAAGGGGTATATATCGTAACTTTCTGAAATTAATAACTAGAAGGGCTGAATATATCATTTTATCAAAGTTATAACTATAAGGGGTCTATTATGTCACTTTTCAAATTGGCAAGGTTACTTGGTATAGATCTTTTAAAGCTTGAAGGACCAAACTCTTAAAAGTGCAAACCCCAGGGTAAATTTTTGCCACATTTCAACTCAAAGGGTCCAAAATGTAACATTTGAAAAAAGTATAAAAACACTTTTAAAACCTTCACAAGACATACCTTTAATTAACGCTTTCTCGTGCTTAAATTTCTAGATATTAGATCGAAACGCTTAAAAACCGATTATATCATATCAACCATACTAGGGAGCTTAAATTAAGGGGTTTCCATCTTGGTATTACGTTCTGACAGAGTTGTTGGGTTTTACGATTTAAAGTGCCCTAGTTCTTCAAACTTTACTGAATGACTTACTAACTTATGATGGCCCGAAACGGTGATACAATAATTCCAAACTCTTCATCAAACTCATAACTCTAAAACTAAAGTTCTAGATACAATCTCCTAAGACAACAACATTTTACTTAGGTTTGCGTGACGTTGCTGGTTACTATCATTTTGCTATATCAACCTTCCCTGTTAAGATTGTGATAAGGTCTCAGCTTTCATTTTGGAATATGTATTACATCTACCTATCAGTAATATCATAGCCCAGCCTTTCAATCTTTTAAATGATTTTTAATAAACCCGCGAGGGGGATATACATGCTCAATTGATCAAGAGGAAAAGACCATCCACCAATATTAGCACCTGGTAATTACGTTCAGTGGAAATCCAGAATCAAGAGATACATTGACACCAAACCTAACAATGAACACATCCGCTATTGTCTCCAGAATCCACCTTACAAATTCAAATGGATTGAGAAGACTATTCCAGTTGTAGAAGGTAGTTCAGAAACCACTACAGAAAGGTACATGGATAACTATAAGAATGTGTCACAAGACATAAGGAACCAATTGGATGTTGAAGCCGAAGCTGTTCAAATAATTCTCACATGGATAGATCATAATGATATCTACTCCATAGTTGATGCTTGTCCAAATGCATGTGAAATGTAGAAAGCAATTGAAAGGTTGAAACAAGGTGAATCAATCAATGCTTAAGATCTTGAAACCAATTTATATTGGGAGTTTGGAAAATTCTCATCACGGGATGGTGAATCACTTGAATCATATTACTCAAGGTTCTACAAGATGATGAATGAGCTTTCCAGAAATAAGTGTGATGTTACCAATCATCAAGTGAATGTCCAGTTCTTAGTTCAATTATAACCAGAATGGCAAAGGTTTGTGACACTTGTTAAGCAGAGTCAAGAATTGAAGACTATCTCCTACCACAAACTTTATGACATCCTGAAGCAACACCAAAATGAAGTCAACAAGATAAGAGCTAAAACACTAGCACGTAATGCTAATCGATTTGCACTTGTTGCTCAACAACAACTAGTTTACGATCCTTAAAACCATCCAAATCACTACACTCAAAATCCATTAATCAGATCACAACCAACTACTACCAGAAATAGAGGTAAAGCAATTGTCAACTCTCCTCCACCCACTTATGATCAAGAACCTACTATGGTTGCTAAAGATGATGAAAGGTCAAAGGTAAGAACAATCAAATAACATACATAAAGAAAGAAAAAGAGGTGGTTTTAGAGAGAAAGAGTGGTTGGATGAACATTTTAGAGAGAGAAAGAAACATGAAAGGAAACTTGTATTATGTGTGTGAAATAATAAACAACCAACCACCTCTCCAAGGCATGGAGAGGTATATAAATACCACCTATGGTGGCTGGCTAAAGGCTTAGGCCTATGGGCTTTTGCTTATCTTTGGCCCGGTTAGCTTACTAAATAATACTTTACGAGCTACGAGCTAGAAACATAAAATACGTGGAGTGACTGATCCTTTTTTGGATTCCTAACAATCTCCCCCTAAAGGAGGTCACTTCAATTTACAAAAACTTAAGCTCTACATTCTATGAATGTCTTCAATCTTTAGCTTGTAGTCTTGTTATCATGTTCATTATCTTGTGAATCTTGATGTAGCAATCTTTAGACTTTTATGTGATCTTTTGAGCTTCTTAAGATCATCAACCAAGCATAATCTCTATTCACCATCTTATAATCTTTGCCTTCTTGTGATCTTGTGACTTCTGGACCGACATGCTCATACTGTTCTTGATGTTTCAAAGCGAGTGTACCCATCTTTCTTGATATTATTTAACTTTAACAGTTCATTACTTCGAGAAAGACGTTCGGTATCAGAGTGACTGATGTGCTATCGTGTAGGGTCAATTATTTAATAAATAAGTTTTACATTTATATTTAGCCGACAAACCTAAAACAACACTTTAACGAGCAGTGTACCCAGTCAAGATGAAGTTCGCGGTAAGTAGGGTGTCGAACACTAAGAGTGGAAATTTAATCCTATATTCTATCAGTATTTTAATTAGTCTATTTACTGGTTAAACCTATGCTATGTACGTTGTCTAATGAAATGGGGGATTCATCCTGAGAGATTGGCACAGGTTTGGTGATGACAAATACCAATTCAATACACAATAAACACAAAAGATGAAATTAGAAGATAGAAAAGCAGTACAAGCCAAATGATAGAAAATTGTATTAGCCATATTAAATCCAGTTCAATGCTGGTTTGTTTGTTTTGGTGCAATGATTTACTTATCTCGAAGCGTCATATCATTCATAAGACTTAGGCGGGACATCATCCTAAGACTTAGACATAATTAATCCTGTCACAATTAATGCATCCACATAAAGCATCCTTTAGTTTAATTATAATCTATCTTAGAGAATTAAAGCATTGGTGATCCTGTTAAAACTCTAGACCAATAGGACTTTACCCACTTATTGTTTAAAGGTGTTTTATATACCGGTAGTCCAATATTCCAATCTTTATCAGTTAATTAAGATCATGATTGCTGAAACATAAACGGGTCACCTACCAGTCTAACTAAGCTCATAATCAAAAGATAAAGACAGAACGTTATTTGTGATCCTATTGGTCCAGTAATATAAGACATGATATAGAGAGCTATCCTGGTATCTGGATTACTTGGTCCGTAACACTACACCCAGTTGAATGATAGGTCACATATTCAAACACATAAACAAGTATGAGGTGATAAACATAATTAAACAATCAACGATAAATTAAGAAATCAATTTTAAAACAAACCAAACATTGAACTTTCATTAAGATGGCTACTACCTGAGGGTATTAGCCCACAAACATTGTAATTATACAAGCGTAATCAAACAATTAAAATTGAACGATTAAGAGAGTAAAAATTACACGATGTCTTCTATGGAGTGGTGATTAATGCTTGACCTTTATGGCTGATATTCTTTTCTAAAATTCATCTCTAATGAGTATGGTATAAAGAATATGATATTGCACACTAAAAACTCATTTTTGAGTCTTCTATTTATAGTTGCTAAAAAATACTCGATATGCCGTATCCAGATAGGCCGATACGGCGTATTGGGCTGGATTCCTTGGAGTGCACGCTACGTTCATAATAAATCTTTGATATCATTCCCAATTTACTTCGTTGACTGTATCTTTGAATAGTTATCTTTATGGATACAGCGTATGTAGATAACATGGATACGCCGTATTGGGAATTAGTCAAACGTGTTTTCTTGTGAAGTCTTGGCGCTGATATGCCGTATCTCTTTAGTTGGATACAGCGTATTGGTGAATTTTCAAAAATCTTCAAATGTCTTCGTTTTAGCTCCAATTTATGCGTCTTTTAGCTTATCTTCACAAAACCCTCCTGAATTACTGCATTTATCAACTTTAAAGCGATTAAGTACCAAATAATGCAATAATTATATAAAAGTGGGCAAAATAGATGGGATAAATGATATAATAAAGTGACGTTATTTGATGTCATCTAATATCCCCCCACTTGAATCCTACTTGTCCTCAAGTAGACTTTAGAAAAAAGTTTAATTTATGAAAATGTGTCCTGAACTGAAGTTAAGGATTTTCCGTTTAAGCATCGTTTTGTCCTAATCACCTGTACATAACCAAGATCCTAACGAAATCTGGAAATGAAAACACTTAGATCACTCAACTAATCTAGGGTTCAACATTTAAGTAGTACGCTCAATTGCTCGGTCGTGATTAGTTTCGTATCATAAGCTTGGCAAGGATATACATCTCCACCGCTAAAGCTAAGGAAGAACAAGTCAAAAGCTAAATTAGGTTAAGAAGGCTTACAGTTGATCATCCAACAGTCTTTCACCATAAGTATCACACCAACAAGGCAGCTGTATCATATATACACGACCGTAACGACGGAATAGACATATACAATCTGAACACATCCTTGTTCGTGTTTAACCAGCAGTTAGGATGAAGAATAATATAGGGTAGGGACCTTCTAACTTTCACCAAAAGTCATCATCCATCAAGGCAGCTAAGACATGCATACATGGTCGTAACGACGGAATAGACATGTATGCTCGAACAAGTCCTTGTTCGAGTAGACACTAAGGTTAGTTGCTAGGAAAGAGAAGTAAAATGGTTGTTAAATAAAATTCACAAAACAAATAGATTAGGCCAACAAATAAGGTGCGATTTCTAGTTACTTTCCCCTGACCATTCCATGACAAAGACTCAAATATATAGACATACGCCTCGATCATGGAAATGACAAAGACAACCAAAGTTGACGTTCCCATAACGGTCAACTTCCCTTACATCCCGTTCTTTACATACTTTTACACAAGTGGTGATATTAGCCACTTTTTACAAAACTTAACATCGTTGATTTCTGTAACGCATCAACAAATAATCGATCCTTCTAAGTGATTCCTTTGGTATAAACTTCTTTTTGAAACAACTATTTTTCTTCCTTCTTTTTTTTATAATACATATTAAACTTCGGTTTGATTCCACCGTCTTCACTTTCATAATCTATCCGGATAATCTTTTCCTTGTAGTACTTCTTCATCAGACATAATTCATAATATCAAAGAGTAGCAACACTTATGAGCTACATATTTTCCATTGCATTTTGCAATTTCCCAACCATTACAGAGATAGAAAAATTTCACTTTGACACAGGAAATACAAGACTTTACACGAAAGCAACTAGCAACATAGAGAAATAGGCTTAATCTACACGGTAGGCTAAGGTGCAAAGGTGTAACGAAACATATAATATGGTGTACAAAAAGAAAGGAATGGCTCAACAGGTTGTTCTAGGGGATTTTACTCTAAAAATAAGAGTAATCAAGGGTTACACGGGAGTTAACTAACCTGTGAAGTTAGTTTTTTTTTATGACATGTAGGCTATTTGGTTTAATCCTAGAAATTTATCAGTTGAACATGTTCTTCCATCTAAATCCATAGTACTAATCATGGTGGTCTCGAGTGATATACCAGACCAAGTTCTAAAGTCCACTACATCACCGGCACACTCATAAATTTGTAGAATTTAGTAGACAGTTAGAAATAGAATAGGCTTACTTCTCACAATATGTATCAAGGGTTATAGTGCGCTAGGTAATGTAACTAGTGATTTTTACAAAAGTCATGCTAATTTTTTTTAAAATTTTGACCATTTTAAGCACTTTGCATGTTATTTTGTAAAAAAGAAGACAAATACGTTCTAATTCTCCATCCCTCACTTAAATTATACAACGTCCTTGTTGTATAGATAAAACAATTAAATAATAAGGGATAATAGAATTAGAACAGAAAACTCCCTGATGTTTTGCTCGTGATAATTCTCCATGATGAGTTCTTGAGCAAAAAGTGTGTTGACTAGGGCTTCAGAATTCCTAGATGAGTCCAACACAAGTCTTTTTTAGCATATACCATATCATAGTTTCAGCAAGGTCATGTATAAAAGATTAGAAGACAAGTGAAAATTCTATCTCGCTACAATGGTATAAGAAAACAATTAAACGCACAACTGTACAGGGATCAATACGCCATATCCTAAACCCTAGGATACGCCGTATTGTTCCTATAGAAACAATTAACTTACTGGAAATTAAATAATTAAGTTTTAAAACTGATAACGTCTAGACATACATACGCCATATCCAGAGGGGTTCGATACGCCGTATGTAATGTCTGGAAAGACAAACTCGTGCAGATAATTAAGATTCAAACAATTAAATGCGACAAACAATTAAAATGACCGGGTTGTCTCCCGGGAAGCACTTTTGTTTTAGCTGGTCATTAAGTTCGACCTTTTTCCTTTTTATCTTGTTCGTGTTACTTCCCATCTGTGATCTTTTCTGTCGAAGAGTTTGTGGTAGATGCAAGACATGCTGCCAGGAGTTCTTTCAACAGTATTAATTTTGCTTGGACCCACTATAATGAATTCTTTATCATTGCTTATCAAATGTCGTACGACTGTGAAATCTTTGGTTCTGCATAGTTCATTTGGGTTATCGATGTCGCGGTGAGCGGGGATTGGTATCGAAGAGTATTCCCTATTAATAGCTTCGTAGATGTCTTTGCTTCCTGTGCGTCTAAATAGGGTTTATAGAAGGTATCCGAACATGTCCTTATGCACGGTTCTTTGTATTCGCCGATGTTAGCGTTAAAATATTGAGTCGAACAATGGAAGTTCGTTCATTAATAATATTAGGTCTTGGTAATTTATATATTAAATGTTGTAATAGGCTAGAACGGGTATTGGGCTTATTTAATGTAATCTAATAGGTCACGTGTATCGGACGAAAGCCCAAGTAAACTCGAGCCCAACCCAAGACAAACCCACAGTCTTCTATAGGCCGACCCACATTGGGTATTTAAACCCCTCTCCATGTGTAGAGAGAGGGTTGTTGGTCTCATTTGTAACTTTTCAAGTAAATTAACCTCCACTTTTTCTCTCTTAAGTTTCTCTCTCTATAATTCTTATCATCATCCAATCTTACTTTTCTTGTTCATCATAATGAAGTGAAGTGATTCTTGGATTACCGACATTTGGTATCAGAGCCTCGGGTAGATCGTGGTTGTTTTGTGGTTTAATAAGCTCAAAAATCTTATTTTCGTAGCTTATTTCTCAATATAAGCTTACGAATCAAATTTTTTTTAGGGCTTATTGGTTCGTTTTGCTTCGATACTCCTTGTTTTTTAGGGCTTACTTGTTCTACAACTTCCTGTTTTTGATTCGTGCTTATAAGCTCAAAACTTTGTGGCTTATTTTTTATTTTAGTGGCTTATTTCTTCAAATAAGCTTACATCTTTTTTTAAAATTCTTGATTGTTATTTGTTTCGTGTTCTTGCACAAAACATTCGTCCTTTTTGTTTAACTTTAAACTAGTCACATCCTTGCATTTCTTGTTACTTATTTTCGAGCTTATTTCGGCTTATTTTAAGCTTATTCCACCGGTCAAAATTGAGGGGACATAGATCCACAATTCTTGCTTCACAAGATAGTGACATCTTGTTTGTTAGTTTAAGTGGTCCTCACCAGAAAGTGACACCGAGCGGAATATGTAAGACAAGCCCAAGCGGAATATGTATGCTAAGCGAAATATGCAGGAAATTTTCAAGCGAAATATGTATGTTTGTTAAGCGAAATATGCAGGTCTGAAGTCAAGCGAAATATTACAATATTCAAGAAAGAAACTCTGCCAAATTTTTTGAATTTTAAGCGAAATATGTTTGTTACGAGTTCAAGTTGAATATGTTAAACAGTAAGCGAAACATGCAGTAATGAGTCCAAGCGAAACATGTTAAACATCAAGCGAAATATGGAAGACTGAGTACAAGCGAAATATGTTTCAAATTCAAGCGAAACATGCAGCTTCAATATTCAAGCGAAATGTGTAAATTTTGAAGCGAAATACGTAATTTCCAAGCCAAGCGAAATATGCACACTTGTAAGCGAAACATGTCAATTTAGGATTTTGAACTTAAAAGACATTCAACTCACAACAAACAAACCTTAATCTCAATCAATTTGCATTCACGGTTTTTCTATTGATTTTGTAAAATCCCGCGAAAGACATAATTCTTTTCTCGGTTTTAATCATAGACTTGTAAAATCCCATGGACATTTATTGTTTTCATTTTACCACAACTTCAATCACAACACATCTACTTAAGATCCTACAAATCATTTTCACTTCATAATTTTCAGTAAAATGGAAACGAAAGATACTTTATCTTCGTGTTCTAATTCGGAAGAACAACAAATGCAACAAATTCAAGACAAAGCAAAAGAAAGTTGCATGGTATCTTTTTGACAACTTCATTCACACCTCAAGCTTCTTTCAAACAATGACTTAAAAGGAACTCAAACCGAGTCTGGATTCAAACGTTCATTTGCGACACACTTTGGTCAAGATATAGAGACTTTCACAGGCACAATGTTCCTGAACGTGGACCAACTAGAAAAACAACTTGACAAAGAAGAATTTCAAGAGATTGGATCCATGGCTGCTTTTAAAGTACTCGAGACACAGTTTCAGATGTTCATCAAGTCACGGATGTATATGGATGATGAATATGTTGTAATGACACGCAACTACTTTCTACAATACACTCAACTCGAGATTCCAGAATTCCGTGACACACTGATCCAACACATGGAATCTGTTAAGAATTCGATTGATGAAAGAGCAAAGCATAAACAAGAGTATAACAGTTAGGTGAATGAAAGACAAATGCAGACAAAAGAGGATAAGGTTGATTCGAGAAAAGCATTGGATGCTAGCTTGGTTGATACAGAAAGCAATGGGACAGCATTAAAAGAGCAAGATACAAGCAGCAGATCAGGGAATGATGCACATGCTGATGATGCAGATATCAGACCCATATATGATGAAGAGCCAATGGCTGAGGTACAAACAACTGCTGAAATCAATATCTTTGCTACTGGACAACAGCATACTGAGCAACCTGAATTCAATAATGAAGGAGAGGTTGACCAGAATGCTGAACAATGTCATGACACATGTCCTTTGCCTGCTACATTAACGATAACCAAAACAACTGAACTCTCAAAATTCAAATCTCTGAATCTAAAAATATTTGTCTCAAAAAGACCGTTGCTAATTTCAAAAAGATTTTTTAAAGAATGGAAGCACAATGTGTTAATCTTGAACTTAAATATCAAAATCAAGCTTTAAAAGAAGGGCAACATGGTCAATTTTGAAAGGTAAAAAGTAATGAAGCTAAGGTTAAACATGACATAGATGTAATTGAAACAATAAACATCGAATTGGAACATAAAGTGGCTAAGTTACTTTAAGGAAAATAAGACTTTGAAAGGCATTAAGAAAAGAAATGTTTGATTTCTATCAATACAACGAGCAAGAACAAGAACACACAACATCTTATGATTGCAAAAATGATAAATTCAAAGCTCAACTTCAAGGAAAAAGGGGTTTTGCAAATACAGCAAAAAAAATGGATTTAGAAAAATTAACAGGAAATAGTGTGAATAATAAGTTTGCAAAATCATCAATCTTAGGGAAACCGGCTTTACAACCACGTAGAAACCAATCAGTTGTTAGACAACCGACTGCGTTTAAGTCTGAACGACCTAGAATTTCAAAGCAACGGTTTGCTTCCCAAGTTTATGTCAATAATGATGTTTGCCTAAGGAAAGAGAATTTGCTATTGCAAAACCTCATCACATGATTGCACCTGACTTATCTAGATATAGCTCAAATGACATGGTTCATAAACACTGCCTAGAGGAAGCTAAGAAAAAGACACAAGAAAGCAGTAGGAATTCAGAACCTAGTGTGATGCCTTCTGCTAGATCACAAAGCACAACTAATGGTAGCAAACCAAAACCTAAGATCAATAACTAAAAGTCTAGGAATTGACCTGCATCTAAGAGTAGTTGCGTCACGACAAAGACTGTGCCCATAGCAAAACACTCTAGGAATTCTAGAAGTTTTTCTGACTCCAAACATTTTGTTTGCTCGACATGCCAAAAATGTGTCTTTAATGCAAATCATGATTCGTGTGTAACAAAATTCCTAAATGAAGTCAACTTACGTGCAAAGGTTCCATCCCATAAGACAACAACGAGATACAAACCCGTAAAGCAAACAAGTGTTGCAAAGAAACAAGAAAGACAAATCCCAATGAGACATAGGTTTTCAATCAAAAAGACTTTTGTAGTGCATGAGAAAACAATAACTCCTAGATCTTGTCTTAGTTGGAAACCGACGGGTAAAATTTTCAAGACAGTTGGTCTTAAGTGGATTCCTACTGGAAAGATATTCACCTCTAGCACAACTAAGGTTGATAGTGAACCCACAAATGGTTCAAATGACGATATCACTAACAAGTATGAATGCGAACAAACTCTTGATGTCAGTACAGATACTCTTAACTTAAGTGCAGGCACATATTTCAATCCTAAAAAGGAAGGACTCAGAGTTTGGTTGCTAAAAAGACTGATATCTCCGAAATTAGGGCTTCAAGGAATTTTGATCTGATGAACAAATAATAACTTCTAATCATAACAGTTCAGAACTCGGATTTCACAACCACAGCAATGAACAGTCAAGTTCAAAGTTGGTTCCAAAAGTTGTTCCTCCAGCAGACAAGACAGCTACATCATGACAAGAGTTAGAATTACTATTTCAGCATCACATAACAATGCTGAGGTCAACATGTAAATATTTTTTATAAAACCAAATACAAAAATATAAAATTTCAAAAAGAAAATACAAAATCAAAAAATTAGAAAATGTTTCAAAAAATATTCTTCTCGACATGTCTCTTGGAATCGATAACATTTACGTACCTAGACATGTTGATTAACATCGACACGGGCGTGTAAATGAAGTTTGAACATGAGTTTCAAATGTTTTCAAAACATGTCACTTCTAATTTTTCTTGATGACTTGTAATCACTCTCAGATTGCAACTCGAACCTGACCGACAAAGGATAGTGTATGCATAAGTGCGCTTATCCTTAGCGTTAGAAGAGAAGTCTTCGAACATTTGGTTTTTGAAAAATTTGAACACAATTTTTCAAGAATTTATTCATAACGATTCAAAAATTTTACAAAATTGCGTGTTCAACACTCCATCCCTCATATTGTTTTACAAGATAATTATTCTACATTTGGTTTCATTTTCAAATGAGTCAATGTTTGAGGGGGAGTTTTCTAAAAAACAATGTTTTAATGATTATTGGATACATCATAACATGACAATTCTTAGGCTAAACGTAGTGGTGACCGCGCCACGTCAACGCCAACTCAGCTTTCTCTCTCCTAGACCACACAATGACCAAACACCCGTAGTGGTGACCGCACAGGCGACCGAACAAATTTAAAAAAAAAACATTACCTTAATAATTAAACATTACAAACTAAAATACGGAAATATAAATACATGAAAGAAAAGACGGAAAAAATTACAAAAGATAAAAAATTACAGTAAATTAGTTTGCATTTGTTCGATGCTAAATGTGTTCCACTAGATCGGCTTTAAGATTCAGATGAGTTTCTTCGTCGTGTATTTCTCTGATAACTCATAGCCTATCTTGTGCCGATCTTACGGGATCATCTTCATGATATTGTTCCTCTGGATAAAAGTTGGGAGAGATTGCCTTTCCTTTTTCTTTGTGAATCATATTATGTAATATGATGCAAGTGTACATCAAATGTGTAATCCTTTTAAGACTCCTAGACCATGCAGGAGTTCTTACGATAGCCCATTTTTTCTTTAGCACGCCAAACGCTCGTTCCACATCTTTTCTTGCTGCTTCATGCGCTTGCTTATATCTTATTTGCTTCACATCATTTGACCCTGGCTAAGAAATAGACTTCATAAGTACAACCCATTCTGGATATATCCCGTCAGTAAGATAATATCCCCATTTATAAGTTACGTCGTTAGCCTCGAATGGAACCTCTGGTGCTTTTCCTACTTTAAGATCATTTAAAATAGGGGATTGACGTAAAACGTTAACGTCATTGTTCAAACATGCAACACCAAAGAAGGCGTGCCAAATCCATAAATCTTGTGAGGTAACCGCTTCTAACAAAATGAATGGCTCTGACCCGGTATCACCCCTACTGAATTGAGCATGATATGCTTGTGGACATTGAGCCCACGGCCATTTTGTACAGTCTATGTTGCCTATCATACCAGGAAACCCATGTTTGTTCTCGTGAAAAGCGTAGAGTTTTTCGACGTCAGTTTGCGTAGGCCTTCGCAAATACTCCTCGCCATATAACTCTATAACCCTGTTACAGAAATGCATCAAACAATCACGAGAAGTTTTTTTCACCGATTTGTAAATATTCGTCTAAAGAATCTGGAACAGCAGCATATGCTACTTGGCGAATCGCGGAGGTACACTTCACTAAAGTAGAGACCCCAGCTTTTCCAACAGCATCACACCCTTCTTGAAAATAAGGGCAGTTAGAAGACAAATCTCGAACAATGCGGGTGAACAACGATCGGTTCATTCGAAATCATTTACAAAATAAATAGGCGTTGTAAAATGGTTTTTTAGCAAAGTAAGCTAGCACTAGACGGTCATGAGCACCGTAACGATCTCTAGGCATATAGCTTCTTTGGTATTTTTGGATTGTAGGAGTAGATGCTTGAATAACTAAAGCAACGTCTATTAAAAAACCGGAGAGTAAACTATTCACTTCCGTTTCATCATCCGTATCATCAAAAAATAAACACTCTGAATTAATTTGAGACATATTGTTTATAGTGTGTGTTTTTGATAAAAAGTGTATATGTGTGTGAAAATAGGAAACAAGATGTTGGGTTTTATAGAAAATAAAGGGATAATTTTTTTAATAGGAAACGGCTTCATTTACTTGGTCTTCTACACGACCCAAACAATTACAAAGGTTGGGGGGACTAGTCTAGTTCGGTCGAGGTAATGGGACGACCAACCTTAGTTGCTTCCACATGGGACGACCGACCGAAGGTCGACCTTACCATTACATTCAGTCTAAAAGGTCTTAATAACATCTAAGGAGTAATAATGACTATTAAATAGATTGATTGTTATAAGATGATTAGGTGGTTGAGCATAATTTTTCAAGAATTCTTCGATGACAATTAATAATCTTTCAAAATTGTGTGCTCAACAATGCTAACCCTTAATTTTATATTCATTTTACAACTTGGTATCATTGTTTTTGGTGTCAAACATATGTAAAATCGAGGGGGAGCAAGTTTATGTTCCATGTAATTCATGCTAAGTAAAAGTTTTCCCCATGGTATTTCAAGACAAATTTTAATCACAAAGTATTTCAAAAACTAAGTGAATTAGTATTTAAAATAAGGGGAGAAATGTATTTAAAATGTGATCTTGAAAATAATAAGTGATCTTATCGACTCAAAGTGCTTGATACTCTTCGAAAAAGGTTTTATGGTTACGATCTCATACCCTACAACATCTTATTTCACGACGATTCTGAAGTCATAAGGTGGTAAGGTTAGGTATTTGTCCTATGATCCAACCAGAACCGGAGGGATCTACCCAAGGACACTCCATAGTTAGAAATAGCAGTCCTTAGGTATGATTGGAGATGAATGTGTATAAGGGAAGAATGCCGACTAAGATTGAGCTAACACTGGAACAATCACAACAAGGTGTTAGTAATGACGTCTTGGTAAGCATTGAAGGGGTTGAAGAATTAAAAAGAAATGTATGGATAAAGGGTCTAAAGAAAGAAGCCCTCCACACAACTTAGGCAGAAACCGGGTCAATACATATGCTGTCAGAATCACAATGTTGATTGCTGACATTGAAGACGACATCATGGACCCAGTGATGCAATGCACAACCCTTCCCAGCCATTCGGGTTTCTCTCAAAAGAAACTTGTCTCATTTGTCACGGAGATACACACGACTTCTATTGACTTTCTCACTCCGAGTTAGTTAATATTGAATAGGTGGCAGTCTGCTCCAGCCTTCGATTACTAAAACCAAAATGCACTAATCGAGTCTAGAGCCAAGAGATCCATAAATAAATCTCATTAGGACACATTCCATTACTAACACTTGTTGAACACCAATTAGTATACAAGCTGTTAATAAGAGTCCTACGCATTATCCTTGTGATTGTGCCAGAACATCCGAGTGATACTTATGTACTCATAATGAAGATGGAAATCCTACATGAGCCAGCATCAAACAAGCTCTTGGTAGGTGACTTGCGAGATTATATATGAATCAAACTTGTGTCAACTAGAAAGAAACGATGGTGCAATTCAATGTGAATAAAACTTGTTCCAGGAAGTGAATTGACAGCTTAATCAGAAAGATAGTAACTATCTGATTCACTCTTAGCGTGTTGTCTGCTTTGAGATGTTCCGGTAATGAGAACTAGCAAGTATGGTAAATCTAATATATCTGTGTTAGAAGATCCTATGCTTTGAGCTGGAAACCCTGTCAAGGAGATTCTTTGAATCTACCTGATCACAGGTACAACATTTATACTGTAAAACAGTCCTACGGAACCGAAGGTTAATCTAACCAAATTCGGACGAATGACAAAGCCATATTCGTCCACACGCTTTATTGCTAAATGTTTTATTTTAGGATACATATAAAGATGGAGATGGTAATGTCTCATTCCAGCTGAAGTCGGATTCATTACCACATGCTCATGTTCAAACTACAAAGACATACTATAAGCATCAAGATTCAAGAATACATGAAAGCTCAAGAATTAAAGACAAAGACTTCCGCACAAACTTTGATATACAAGATCTTCCTTCAAGATATCAAGTTTATCAAGGGAGATTGTTAGCAAGCTTTCAAAATGATGCAAAGCATAAGCATGTTGGTCAAGACACAAGATCGCAAGGTGGGAAAAATGATCAAGATGAAAGGATAAAGATTTAAAGATCTCGGACGTAAAGACGAAGCCAAAAGACAATGATAAAGGCTAAAGATCAAAGATCACAAAGCATGAAGGAACAAGCCTACAACAAGATAAAGATCAAGACAAAGACAAGAGCTTAACGACAAAAGCAATCTCATTGATCTCACGAAGGAGTGTCAAAATGAACTCAATTCGGGGGAGATTGTTAGCCTCAAAATATTGAGTCGAACAATGGAAGTTCGTTCATTAATTATATTAGGTCTCGGTCATTTATATATTAAATGTTGTAATAGGCTAGAATGGGTATTGGACTCATTTAATGTAATCTAATAGGTTACGTGTATCGGGCGAAAGCCCAAGTAAACTCGAGCCCAACCCAAGACAAATCCACGGCCCATTAAGCCTTCTATTAGCCAGCCTATACTGGGTATTTAAACCCCTCTCCATGTGTAGAGAGAGGGTTGTTGGTCTCATTTGTAACTTTGCAAGTAAATTAACCTCCACTTTTTCTCTCTTAAGTTTCTCTCTCTACAATTTTTATCATCATCCAATCTTACTTTTCTTGTTCATCATAATGAAGTGAAGTGATTCTTGGGTTACCGACAGCCGAGGTCACCAATAATCATTCCTTTAGTATGTTTGTTCACATAAAATTCCCATAGCCTATTTTTGGAATTTTTGTCAATCTCACAATAATTGTCAAACTTTGATGCCACCTAATACATAAATTCAAAGTAATCCGTACCGTTGTCCAGGTCATTAGGGATTTTGCTATTTCAAGTATGGGACAACGGGTAATATTTATGAAAAAATTTATCGCTTAGTTTACTCTAGGTAATGGTTGTTTCATTAATTTCATTGTCCCACCATTTTTTGGCATTTCCATTGAGTGATTTTGAGAAGGCATATAATCTCAGTTCATTCTTATCCACATCAGGCATCTTAATCCATTTAGTTATTTTGAGCATCTTTGCAATGTGATCGGTAATGTCCCCTCCATCCATGCCATTAAAGGCATTGTCCTCCAATATTTTCAAGAATTCATCACCGATTTTTAATTTGGGAGTTGTGATCATTCGTGAGTTATTATGCTCTCCATTCCCATTCCTTGTGTCATCATAGCTTGGTACCATGCTGGGCAATCACCACTTTCTAAAAAATGGAGGGAATTGTTAGTACGATATAAAAGATCGAATTGCTATTGTATCGGATGACAAATACGTCGTATTCAATTGGTCTGAATACGCTGGATAGGTCTGTTGAGTGCTAGTACGCCGTATAGAGTTTACGGAATACGCCGTATTGTTTGGAAAATAAATACGATGTTTATACTGTGAAACTCAATACGTTGTCCTAATCAGAAGGTTTGATACGTCGTATCTAATTGGTGGATACGGCGTATCAGATGATCAGTCAGAACAAAATACTATTTAAAACAATTAAATGCAGGAATTTAAACAAACAATTTAAACACACAAAGCGAATAAATACAAACAAAATTTAAATAATTGGATTACACTAAACTAAATTAAATTAATTAATGGTTAGAAATACTGATAAGAATAAGGTTTAATTATTTCACTCCCTAGCAACGGCGCCAAAAACCTGATGTGCTGTCGTGTAGGGTCAATTATTTGATTATCAAGTTTTACATTTATATTTAACCGACAAACCTAAAACAACACTTTAACGAGCAGTGTACCCGATCAAGATGGAGTTCGCGGTAAGTAGGGTGTCAAACACTAAGAGTGGAAATTTAATCCTATATTCTATCAGTATTTTAATTAGTCTATTTACTGGTTAAACCTATGCTATGTACGTTGTCTAATGAAATGAGGGATTCAGCCTGAGAGACTGGCACAGGTTTGGTGATGACAAATACCAATTCAATACACAATAAACACAAAAGATGAAGATTAGAAGATAGAAAAGCGGTACAAGCCAAATGATAGAAAACTGTATTAGCCATATTAAATTCGGTTCAATGCTGGTTTGTTTGTTTTAGTGTAATGATTTACTTATCTTAAAGCGGCATATCATTCATAAAACTTAGGCGGGACATCATCCTAAGACATAGACACAATTAATCCTGTCACAATTAATGCATCCGCATAAAGCATCCTTTAGTTTAATTATAATCTATCTTAGAGAATTAAAGCAGTGGTGATCCTGTTAAAACTCTAGCCTAACAGGACTTTACCCACTTATTGTTTGAAGGTATTTTATATACTGGTAGTCTAGTATTCCAATCTTTATCAGTTAATTAAGAGCATGATTGCTGAAACATAAATGGGTTACCTACCGGTCCAACTAAGCTCATAATCAAAAGATAAAGACATAACGTTATTCGTGATCCTATTGGTCCAGTAATATAAGACACGATATGGAGAGCTATCCCGGTATCTGGATTACTTGGCCCATAACACTAGACCCAGTTGAATGATAGGTCACATATTCAAACACATAAACAAGTATGAGGTGATAAACATAATTAAACAATCAATGATGAATTAAAAAATCAATTTTAAAACAAACCAAACATTAAACTTTCATTAAGATGGCTAATACCCGAGGGTATTAGCCCACAACCATTGTAATTATACAAGCGTATCAAACAATTGAAATCGAACGATTAAGAGAGTAAAAATTACACGATGTCTTCTATGGAGTGTTGATCAATGATTGACCTTCTGTGAAACTCAATACGTTGTCCTAATCAGAAGGTTTGATACGTCGTATCTAATTGGTGGATACGGCGTATCAGATGATCAGTCAGAACAAAATACTATTTAAAACAATTAAATGCAGGAATTTAAACAAACAATTTAAACACACAAAGCGAATAAATACAAACAAAATTTAAATAATTGGATTACACTAAACTAAATTAAATTAATTAATGGTTAGAAATACTGATAAGAATAAGGTTTAATTATTTCACTCCCTAGCAACGGCGCCAAAAACCTGATGTGTTGTCGTGTAGGGTCAATTATTTGATTATCAAGTTTTACATTTATATTTAACCGAAAAACCTAAAACAACACTTTAACGAGCAGTGTACCCGATCAAGATGGAGTTCGCGGTAAGTAGGGTGTCAAACACTAAGAGTGGAAATTTAAGCCTATATTCTATCAGCATTTTAATTAGTCTATTTACTGGTTAAACCTATGCTATGTACGTTGTCTAATGAAATGAGGGATTCAGCCTGAGAGACTGGCACAGGTTTGGTGATGACAAATACCAATTCAATACACAATAAACACAAAAGATGAAGATTAGAAGATAGAAAAGCGGTACAAGCCAAATGATAGAAAACTGTATTAGCCATATTAAATTCGGTTCAATGCTGGTTTGTTTGTTTTAGTGTAATGATTTACTTATCTTAAAGCGGCATATCATTCATAAAACTTAGGCGGGACATCATCCTAAGACATAGACACAATTAATCCTGTCACAATTAATGCATCCGCATAAAGCATCCTTTAGGATTAATTAAAAATTCTAATCTTAGAGAATTAAAGCAGTGTGGTGATCCTGGTTAAAACTCTAGCCTAACGGAACAATTACCACTTATTGTTTGAAGGTATTTAATATACTTAGTCTAGTATTTGCCCAAATCGATTTATCTATTAATAATTAATAGTACATGATTGCTGAAACATAAATGGGTTTAACCTACCGGTCCAAACTAAGCTCATATCAAAAGATAAAGACATAACGTTATTCGTGTATCCTATTTGGTCGCATGTAATATAGACACGATATGGAGAGCTATCCCGTTATCGGGATTACTTGGCCCAAAACACTAGCCCAAAAAAAAAAAAAAAAAAAATCCAGTTGATGATATGTCACAGAATTTTCAAACACATAAACAAGTATGAGTATAGAACATAATTAAACAATCAATGATGAATAAAAAATCAATTTAAAACAAACCAAACATTAAAACTTCATTAAGATGCTAAATAACCGAGGTATACCCACAAACCATTGTCATTATACAGCCGAATCAAACAAATGAAATCGAACGATTATAGAGTAAAAATTACACGATGACTTCTATGAGTGTTGATCAATGATTGACCTTTATGGCTGAATCTTCTCATTCTAAATTCAGTTCTTCTGTATGAATAAGGTATGGTATAAAGAATATGATATTGCACACTAAAAACTCATTTTTGAGTCTTCTATTTATAGTTGCTGAAAAATACTCGATACGTCGTATCCAAATAGGTCGATATGGCGTATTAGGCTGGATTCCTTGGAGTGTGCGCTACGTTCGTAATAAATCTTTGATATTATTCCTAATTTACTTGATTTACTGTATCTTCGAATAGTTATCTTCATGGATACGGCGTATGTAGATAGCATGGATACTCCGTATTGGGAATTAGTCAAACACGTTTTCTTATGAAGTCTTGGCGCTGATACGCTGTATCTCTTTAGTTGGATACGGCGTATTGGTGAATTTTCAGAAATCTTCAAATGTCTTCGTTTTAGCTCCAATTTATGCGTCTTTTAGCTTATTTTCACAAAACACTCCTGAATTACTGCATTTATTAACTTTAAAGCGATTAAGTACCAAATAATGTAATAATTATATAAAAGTGGGCAAAATAGATGGGATAAATGATATAATAAAGTGACGTTATTTGATGTCATCAGTGACAGAAACTTCTTTGAAATTCTTTGACTTTAATACTTCGTCACTTCAAGAAAGACGTACGGTAATAGAGTAACAAAAGTTTTGAAACATGTACTTGAGCTTTCATGATATCTTTATATTTGTTGGTCGGGTATGAGCATGTGGTTGTGAATCTCTGAGACAACTGGAATCAGGTACCTTCACCTCCATCTTTAAGTATCATGCATTAAAACAGTTAGCAATAAAGCGGGGGGACGAATATGGCTTTGTCATTCGCATGTGTTTGGTTGGAGTAACCTTCGAATCCGTGAGGATCGACCTATGATCAGGTAGATTCAATTTAAGAAGAATCTCCTTGATAGGATTTCCAACTTGCAGTATTGAATCTTTCTAACACACGTGTATTAGATTCATCGTACTCAGCATGTTCTCATTATCAGAACGCCTTAAAGCAGACAACACGATAAGAGTGAACCAGTGAGTTATTGTCTCACCGATTGAATAGAAAAATTGATTTAAAAATCAATCGACGTGTCACTTGCTAAAGTGGTTTTGTAACACATCGAGAGTTTTAAGCAATTTAAAATTCATCATCAACCGACAATTCATATACTGGAACAAGTTTGATTCACTTGGAATCACACCATCATTTCTTTCCAGTTGTCATAAGTTTGATTCATTTAAATCACATAAGTCACCTACCAAGAGCTTGTTTGATGTTGGCTCAAGCAGGATTTCCATCTTTACTGTGATTACTTGAGTATCACTCTGATGTTCTAGCAAAATCACAAGGATAATGCGTATGACTCTTTATATATTTCTTGTTATTCACATTGTGTGAAATAGCAAGCATAATTTTGACAAGTGTCCTAATGAGATTTATGGATGATCTCTTTTGGCTCTAGACTTAATAATGGACTTTGGTTTTATTGATCAGAGGCTGGAGCAGACTGCCTCCTTTTCAATATCAACTAACTCGGAGTGAGAAAGTTGATAGAAATGCGTGTAATCTTCATGAGAAATGAAATAGAAATCTTTTAAGAGATTCTAAGTGGCTAGGGAGGGTTGTGCATTAAATCAATGGGTCCATGATGTTAGTCTTCAATGTCAGCAATCATCTTTGTGATTCTTGACAGCAGATGTATTGACCCTATTTCTGCCTAAGTGTAAGGAGGGCTTCTTTTTTCACCCTTTATTTTAACTTTTCTTTTTAATTCTTCAATTCCTTCAGCGCTTACCGAGACATCATAACTAGTACCTTGTTGGGTTTGTTCCAGTACTAGCTCCATCTCAGTCGGCACTTTTCCTTTATTCTCATATTTACTCCTTTTTTCATACCTAAGGACTACTACACCATCTAGTGGAATATCCCTGGGTAGATCCCTACGGTTCTGGCTGGATCATGAGAATAAATACCTAACCTTAACCACCTTATAACTCCAATCCACTAAATTAAATGGTCGGTCTTTGGTACTTCCACATTTCTGCCAACACATAACCATTTGCTCCCCCTTCATATGTGCATCGATTAATTAAAAGACTTTAGCACATATATGGGAAAGCGTATACTTGAGATCTTAAAAATCACATTATTAGCCATATATTTTAATCACATTTTCTCCCCTTATCAATAATATTAAATCTCTTGATATTTTGGATATCAATTGATTCAAATATAACTGCTTTCGAGGAAAAAATGTCTAATTATTAACAAGCTATATTAGGAACATTTTTAATGCTCCCCTTTAAATTATGAGGGTATTATATGGTGTTTGAGTATGTTAATTTGAAATTTTTTGAATTTACTTAGAAATTCTTGAAAATTCCTACTCAAACACTATATATGCCTAATTTTTTAAGTCTACACTACACATTTATATATTCACAAGATTATTATGTACGAGGTTTGACCTGAATGATGAGAGCATCATATGATAGAATCATATGGTTTTTTGTAGCAGCCGCAGGTCTTCCCCGTAGTCTCTCTTAAGAAGTTGTCTTAGCTTCCCTCTAAATCAGCAATCCTTTCTTGAGTAGATTCAAAACTTTCTTGCAAGCCGCCTCAAGCAGTCTTGATGTAAAAAGCCCAAATATACAAAGTACATAATTAATTTGAAACAGTAACACCAAAGTCAATTAATTCCCGGATGTCCGAATTTCTCCTTACACGATAGTGATGATATAAATTGAAACACCAAAGTCAACTAAGTCTCAGATGTCATAATTATTCCCTCTAAGTAGTCGAAATGAAAACACCTATGTCAACTAAGTCCCAAATGTACTCATTTATTTCTATAGAATACTAACTAACTTAAGGAATCATCATACTTATCAAACCTATGTGTACCTATTTTGTCAACTAATCCTACTCCCTTTTAAAAAAAATAAACTTATTGATTAACCATTAAAGGAAGCATTTCTTGAATCAGTAACCAATCTTCTTACCTTTAGAATAAATCTTCTTACAACACTTCCCCCCTGGTATCTCAAATGGTGCATACTAAAAATAACAAGATATATCTTCCCCCACGTGGATGAAATGGTGCACCCGAAAGTAACAAGTTTAAACACTAATTTTCTCTGCGGTTATGACATTTATCTTCACGGAATGACCTAAAATGAGAATAGGGTGTGAATTATATCACGTGTACTCATTATCTTTCTTGTATATCTATTCCTTCCCCCTTGCTGGTTTTGATACCTCGGAATTAGCAAAACCTAGTACGCAAGTATACTAGAGATCGTGTTCGAAGAATTGATAAGCTTAAATCTATCCAGTGAGAATCAACTGAGTCTTAAATTGCAAATAAGTCCCTAAAGTTTGAAATAAAGGACATCTAAAGCTCTTATAGTTAATATAAATGAATTCCCCTTGAAATTGTGATCCATCATTATCAAAAACTTTATCCATTTATTCCGTGATTTATTTTGAAAGACCATTTTAAAAGATTATTTAATGACACTTTCTCCCCCTTAAATAATGACCCATTTTCTATTTAAAGAGCTATTATCATTGCTTGAGTGGTCGAATTGTCTTTGAACATCTTTTGGTGATTACTAAAAATACTGATTCATTATGAAGATAACTTTTTGCCAATAAAAATAAGATTTCTCTTATTTTGACACATAAGCGCACTGACACGTACACTTATTGTATATAGGAAGCACGGGTTATGTTGCAAAGTAAACACAAGCCTTTGCATGGTCATAAAGTAGACCATGCCCGAGAATAAATTCCCGTTATGAGGTCAAGTTTTCTTTTTGAAAAACTTGCCTTTGAAATGATGACCGGGTTACTATCTAAAATAATAGCAAGCCATTTTGGCATGTTTTGAAATCTTTTGAAACTTATGCTCGAACTTCATTTACCGCCTCATATCATTATTAAATGACATTTCTAAGAAAGTAAATGTTATCGATTTTTAGAAGACATGCCATTATTACCTCTTTTTATATTTTTCACATTTTTTAATTTTTCTTTGGTTTTAAGAATTTATATTTTTGTATTTTGTTTTTATAAAAGTTTTTTAAAAATGAAAAATCTTTTTGGTTTTTCTTGTTTTTAATATATATACATATTATACAGGATATTTGAATAGGTACCACCACTATTCTTCTGCTTCATCTGCCAATTATTTCAGGGTCTCCGGCGTAAAACTTTGCATTCCCAACTTGTTGATAAGAAATTCAATTCTTTCTCTGCCAAAGGCTTTAGTGAAGATGTCCGTCAGCTGATACTTGGTATTGACAAAATAAAGCTCTACTACTCCGTTCTTACCTTGCTCTTTTATGAAGTGGAATCTGATGTCAATATGTTTTGATCGAGAATGTTGAACATTGTTGTAGCATAAGGCAATAGCGCTTTTGTTATCATAGTACATTGGAATTTTATTAAATCCAAGGCCATAGTCGGTAAGCTGTGATGACCAGATAACAAGTCTGTCTCTCAATAATTGCATATATCCAGATGTACTTTGTCTAGTATCTTGGCAACCCGCATGATCAATGTCTCCATAAGCTGTTAGAGTAATAGAAGAATCCTTTAGATACCAAAGTCCCCTATTTATGATTCCTCTTATATATTTAAATATTTGTTTTACAACATGTAAGTGCTTTTTAGTAGGCTTTGCCTGATATCGGGCACACATGCTTACAAAAAATGTAAGGTCTGGTCTACTGGCTGTGAGATACATAAGGGTGCCAATCATTCTACGATAGTGTGTAGGATCAACGGCTTTCCCTTGTGTATCTTCATCCAGTTTAGATTTCTCCACTATGGGAGTATCCACGGGGTCACTAGATTCCATACCATATTTTTTCAAAGATTCTAGAGCATATTTGACCTGGTTTATAAAGATGCCTCTAGGACTTTGTGAAATCTGTAGTCCTAGAAAAAAAATGATATTTTGCCCATCATCGACATCTTAAACTTAGAACACATTATTTTTGAAAATTGGTCACACAGTTCAGGTGTAATAGACGCAAAAATTATATCATCAACATAGATTTTTACCAGGAGAATATCTTTGCCTTGCCTTCTGATGAACAATGTAGGATCTACGGTTCCTTTAGAGAATTCCTAAGAGAGTAGAAACTTCGACAAAAGATCGTACCACACATGAGGAGCTTGTTTCAACACGTAGAGAGCTTTCTTAAGCTTGTACACATGATTCGGATTGTATTGATCCACAAACCCATTTGGTTGGCTGACATAAACTTCTTCACGCAGAATGCTGTTCAAGAATGTCGTCTTAACATCCATTTAGTAGATGATCATATTCATGTGAGCAACATATGCGAGGAAAATCCGAATAGCATCAAGTCTAGCCACTAGAGCAAAGGATTCCTCAAAATCAATTCCTTCTTCTTGACAATAACCATAAGCAGCCAATCGAGCCTTCTTTTTCAGAATTCCTCCTAATTCATCAAGTTTCACCTTGTAGATCCATTCTAAAGTAATAACCATTACTTTATCTGGACAAGGAATGAGTTCCCAGACTTCAAGATGTTCAAATTCATTAAGCTCCTCTTGTATTGCTTCAATCCAACATGCTTGAGTTAATGCGTCTTTATAGTTCTTTGGTTCAACTGATGTGTGAAAGGCATCGTAGTAACAAAATAAGGCTTGTTCATAGAGTTGGAGTCTTGTGGAAACAAGTCTTTCGAGTTCACTGATGATGTTTTCAAAAGGATGATCCTTGGTCCATTTGGTAACATGTTTTGAGTTAGGAGCAGCAGTGTGCACAATGGTAGGAATAACATCCGAAGAAGAAGATGCTTCAGAATTGTTTTCTGGAATTGGAATACCAAAAAACAGATCGTTATTCATGTGTGCAACATCTAAGTCATGATTGTCATCTTCAACATCATTAGGAATGATAGGAGATTGAGGTTCAGGTATTGTTTGTGAGTTACTAGGTGATGGTGCATCTTGGTCAACAATTGTTGAGGAAAGTGACCCGGTTGATGCAGCGGGTTCTGGAGCAACTACTTCAACAATTGGAGTAATGACTTCAGGGGCTGGACGATCAACACTTAATGGAGGGTTGAGTAATTCATCAAATATTGGTTAAAACAAAATATCCCAATCAGTTCTTAAAGGTGGTACAAACGGTGTTGAAGGAGGAGGGTTTGGCACGAGTCCTGTACTGATTGTTTCAGGAGTCATTTCATGAATTGCGGGTCCTGAACTACCGTGTTCAGAAGCCATCGCTGTCAGCTCATCAAAATCTACATGAATTGTTTCAATGATTCATCTGGTACGTCGGTTGTAAATTCGAAATGCTTTCTTTGTGGGTGCATAGCCAATGAAAATACCAATATCAGCTTTCAGTTGTAACTTACCCAAGTTCTCGCTATCATTTGTTGGATAACAAAGTGCACCAAATATGTGGAAAAATGATAAGTCATGAAGTTTGTCATGTAAAAGCTCATATGGTGTTTTGCCGTGACGAAGACGTATGATGGAACGATTCTAGGTGTAACATTCGATTACGTCTTTCAACGACACCATTTTGCTGTGGAGAGCGAGCAACAAATGTTTCATTAGAGATGCCAACCTTCTCATAATATTCACGCAAATTCTAATTAAGAAATTCAGTTCCATTATCTGTTCTGATTCGTCGGACAGGTACTTTAAGCCACACTTGGATCATCTTGAGAAACTTGATTATGAAATCTGGAGCTTCATCTTTTGAACTTAAGCACTTTACCTATGTAAACCAAGAGTAATCATCGACAATGACGAGGATGTACTTCTTTCCATTAACACTTGCGACATGCATTGGTCCACAAATTAATTATGTACTTTGTATATTTAGGCTTTAAATTTAGGTTTGTGGGGTTTCTTCTTTCTTTTACCCATTGCACATGCATAACACAGATGGTCCTTTTCAAACTTTAGCTTAGGGAGACCTTGAACAAGACCGTGTCTAGCTAAATGGTTGATTGCACCAAAGTTTAGATGAGATAGACGTCGGTACCATAGACATGACTTAGTCTTTGAGGCCTTTAACAAGAGACATATAGGAGAGGAGGCCATCATATCTCTAAGAGACAGAGTATATAGATTGTTGCCTCTAGATCCAGTTAATAGATCAACACCTTCTAGATTATGAATGAAGCAGGTGTGTTAACAAAAAGCAACTTCAAGGTTTGAATCCCAGAATTGCCCAACTAAGAATAAGTTGTGTCCAAGTCCTTCTACGTAGTAAACCCTTAAGATCGTAACATTCCTAATCTAATAATCACCATATCCCAATATCTTTGCTACATGGTTATTTCCGAATTTGATTGTACCCAAATTTTTCTTGACAAAATTAGTGAGCTGAGAGCAATCTCCGGTCATATGCATGGAGCAGCCGGAGTCCAAATACCAGAGAACAATTTGGACGACTTGCATTCATCAAGAGAGGAAGATGAAACATCAAAAACTATAGATCCCTAAGATTTACTGGGTTCCTTTTTGTTAGCAGATATAGATTTAATAATCTTAGGTTTGCTAACAAGAACATTAGTCTTAGATTTCCTAGGTTTCCTTGAGAAAACCAATGTTACTACAGGCTTAGGTATATCACTTTCTAGAGTAGTTGGTTTCCTAAGGGGAACTTCAGCAGTTGTGGTAATCCTAGTTAAAGGATACGCATTTCCTACTATAGTGAAGGTCTAACCAATAGGTCTCCAAGTGTAGCCAATATTTATGAACACTTTTCCTGTTGGTTTCCAAACTTTTCTCTTTGAACTTTTCTTAACAGATTTAGATTTAGTATGAACATTCACATCATTGATAAAATCAAGAACACACAAATCATGATTATCAAAAATCATGCAACCATTACACTTAACACATAGAAGTTCAGAAAAATTCTCATTAAGCTTGGAATGCTGCACATTTGCATTTCCTTTAGGTTCAACAAAACAATTCTTATTTTTCAAACTAGATTTAACTGTCCTAGGGTAGGCTTCTACTTTATTCTTCTGAGTACTACTTGGTGTTTGCTGAATCTTATCTTTCTTTGTATTGCCTGAAGGCTGTGATCCGCTAGCACTAGTAGACGGTTTTACTCCTGTAGAAGACAACATAAGTTTGTTAGAAACTAGGTTTGATGAAGAAGCTATTTTTGTGTTTGTGTTTCTCGAGGATGTGATGGGCTCAGTGAATCTAACTCTTTTGTCCTTGTTCTTTAGGGTCACAACCACTAATTTATCACTTAAATTGTTGATTCTAGGGCATGTTTATCTGATTATTATAAGCAACTCCTAAATTCATTTTGTATACTTACAAGCAGAGTCTAAGGAATTATTTAGATGATTTTGTGATTTTCCTTGTTCCACTATTTCCCTAAGAATCACAGCTTGTTCTTGAGTGTGCTTAAGGTAGTCAGAGTGAGCTGTCCTATTGTTCAACAATCTAGGGGCTATAGGTTCCACATCAATTTTAAGCATTTTTGGAGCAATAGGGCATTTGGTAATAGCATTATCAGCTAAATCCTTTCCTTTAAGTTTTCTTAATTCATTCTTGAGAGCTGTAATGACCAAATCTTTTTCCTGAAGACTTACATTTAAATCAGAGATTTCTATAGACTTTTGATTGACTTGACTAACTAAAGCATCACATTGTTCTTTTGATCGAATTCGTGTTGGTTTGATCGAGTCATAAAGTTGCTTATAGGTCTGTTTCAAATGTTCATTCTCAGCAATAAGCTTTGACACCCTATGATCCAATTCAATATTTAACGTTTCAATCTCTTCTATGTCCTTCTTGACCTTATCCTTATTCATATTTCCATTTAAAGATTTAATTCTCTCTTTCAACTTCTTTATGACCGTGTCTTTCTCTTGGGACTGAGCTTTCAATTCATTTAATTCAAAATATTGATCAAAATTTGGAGCACTTTGATTTGAAACAGAATTGTCTCTTTGAAAAATTTCCTGATTAAGTTGAGTATCAACTTCTAAAGAGATGCAATGTTTTTCAAGAGTGGTAAAACTTCTGAACAGTTTATCGTAAGTCTCTTTTTCAATGAAATCCTTTTTGTTGAGAAGCTCAGTCTCAAGTTTGAGACACTTTTCACATTCATGCACATTCACAGAAGCATTATCCACAGTAGAATTCATAATTATGTTCACTATATCTTTGTTGATGACTTGTTCCAAGAGTCGTTCATTTTCATTTAAAACTTGATTCATTTTAACTTCAAATGTTTTTGACTCTAAACGATGTTGTTCCATAGCCTGTTCCATTTGATGAAAGACATTTTAGACTTCAGAAAGTTCATCAAACAAATATTGATCGAATGTATTAAATAAGACCTTCAGTGCTTTTACAAATGGAATTATTTCATCCCTAAAACAAGCTTTTGTATGTTCAAACCCCCACGAGCCCTTAGTGATATCTGTGGCCGTGGTTCTTTCTTTGATAACCACATCAAAACCAACAAGATGGTGTTTAAGTTTCTTCAAACTCGTATTTACCATGCTGACTTTAGGAAGTTCTTTCGGAACCTCAACTTTGGTGGGTCTACAAGAAGGACTAGGATCTGAAGAATTCATAGAATTCTGAGACCAAAAGGCTTGTTCAGCAGATAATTCAGTTTGTGGAACAAATCATTTTTCAAAATCTTGAGAAAGTTGGTTGAGAACAGCATAATCAACTGGTGTGGTATTAACTTTCTTTTCTAAAACCATTAGATCTTGTTGCTTTAAAAGCATTTTTGAATGACTTTATAAAGCAAGCATTAGGGTTTCTTCGGAGTCAGGAATCACAATAGTACTAGTGTTCTTAATGACATTGCCATCATAAAGCTTTGGTTCCAACTGCTGAGCTTTCTTTAGATAGAAATGATTTTGAAAACCTAGAGCTTGTTTAGTGGTATGATCATTGAAAAACTGTAGTTTTGTCAACATATGAACAATTTGTGCTGATTGATCTCTTTTATAAACAATAGTATCTAGCTGTTTGATCTTCTTTTCTAAAGCAATTTCTCTATCAATATTTCTAGATTCTTCTTTCTTAAAATCATTTTTGAGAAGAGTAAATGTTTGCATTAAAGATTTGTTTTTTTAAATGTTCAAAAAGAGTTTGTTTAAGACGATCAATCTTGATAGACTGTTCACATGAATCTGAAACATTATCTTTACTTTTTAAATCAACATTTTGTCCTACTTTCAAAACTTTAACTTGTTCTTTATATCTTTCAAGCTCAGCAATTAAAGTATCATTGACACTTTTATTGTCTAGATTAATCTTGGTGAAGTTAGTTACTTGGGTTTTCAGTTGTTCAATCACAGATAATATCAGTGTATCTTGTTGTGCAAAGGAGTTTGAATTCTGAATAACTACCTGTTGTGATTCTGTCACATACTAAGAATAAGGAATGATATTGCTATCACTTGTTATTTCAGTCTATGAATGGTTCACAACACTCAATTGTTCAGAAGATGGCATCGTCTGTACAGCTTGATTTATCATGTTCTTATCCATATTATCTTGATTTTGTACCTCAGTGAGAGCATCTGAACCATAATGAGATAAATTCACCATGAGAGCAACTTTGGCAGTATTGAGTTCATCACAATCAGAGTCATATGCATCCAAATCATCAGCTTGATAAGCGGTATTGTAGGTAATCACTGTCTGTGTGGCTTGACCTTCTGCACTCCCTGGATCTGCCAAAAATGCTAGATCTTATTCATGTAGAATTTGACCATTTTCTTGAGCTTATACCAGCAACATTTTATCCTTAAACAATCCCTTTTCCTTTTCAATTTAGTGCACTATTTAGACATGTGTCCCTCCCCTTTGCAGTTGTAAAACAGTCCTTTGTTTCCCAGAATTGCTTCCACTTGCTCCAGGAGTGTAGGTCCTACTTGTACCTGTAGCAAAAGAAATTTATCTCCCCTGTACTAGTTGTAAAGTCATTCTTCCATCATTAATGGTAGCTTGTTGCCTAGGGTTTCACGAATTCCTCAGCTGGTTGTTTGTAGTAGGATAGCAAGATGTGACGACAGCTGATAGGAATGACATCATATGGTTGATGTCATCAATGGGATCATCACCTTGCTTGAATACTAGAACAGTTAGACCTAAGTCTAGTTGGGGAAATTTAGATTGTTGTTGTTATTGGTTAACTGTATGAGCATACTCAATTTGAGGGATGGATGATGGTGGAGAATAAATGTTGTGGTTAACTAATGATTGATAATCATTGAATGGATACGTAATTGAAAGATGTGTTGATGATTGATTGTTTGCGTATTGTTAAGACTGATAAGGTGATCCATACTGTGGAGACTGATATAGTAAAACTTGTGGTTGAAATTGAGAGTTTTAGTATGAGTTCTGATGAGTTTGATAAGGAGACTGGGTCATCTGATGGGTTGCAACCAAAGCAAGCGGATCTGAGTTGCGTTCATGCATTAAACGAACTTGATTTGCATGAAATTCATGTTGTCCCAAGTAAGCATGAAGTTGATCAATATTAGTTGTGTGCAAATCCTAAACTAGTTTGACATCAGTCACAAATTTGCTCCACTTAGGAAGAAGAGTATTCAAAAACTTGGTGTTCACTTTAAATTGTTCTAGTTTTACATTGTAGATGTTCATGTCATTGAGTAGCAGTGAAAATCTCAAGTAGAAATCACGTAGTGTTTTCCCCTTCTTATAAACAAACTTATCTAATTCATCATATAGTTTACACTCTCTTTCCTGTTTCATCAATGAAGTTCCTTACATGAGAAGTTGAATTCTTTCCCAAAGTTCTTTGGCGATTTAATGATTGCTAACAAGTGCATAGACTTCTGGTGGTAATCCTTGGAGAATGATATTTGTTACCTTAACATCACAATTAGCTTGAATTACATCTGTAGTAGATAACTTAGAGTATTTTCTTGGTTTAGTCACTCCATTCTCCTCAATCATAGGCCAGATGAGTGGACCATTTTCAATGGATTCAAGGATCATTCATCCATGTTGTCTATTCATCATGTATAGCTCCATTATGCTTTTTTAAGAATCGTACATATCTTTTTCCAACATAGGTGGACGATTGTCAGCACCCGAAAGAATCGCTTTGTCAGCAAGAGTCGTCATTGAGAAAGTTTGTATGTTAAAAGATTACTTGTTTGATTGAACGGTGATTGAAAGTAATTGTGTTGTTGTGAGTTGTCTTTTGTGTGTTTTATGTGTCTTGAAACTGTACGGGATTTTACAATTCTTGACAAAACTGATGTTTCACTGGATTTTACAAGTCAAAGAAAGAAACCGTATAATTTTTGTTTTAGCAACTTTGGTCCAAGTGTAATTTGAAATTTTGTTGTCAAAGGAAAAATTGTGAATTCGGTTGCCAAGGGAAAACTGCTAATTCGTTTGCCAAAGGAAAACTGCTAATTTGGTTGACAAAGGAAAACTGCTAATTCGGTTGACAAAGGAAAACTGTTAATTCGATTGACAAAGAAAACCTGCTAATTCGGTTGCCAAAGAAAAACTGCTAATTCGGTTGACAAAGGAAAACTGCTAATTCGGTTGACAAAGGAAAACTGCTAATTCGGTTGACAAAGGAAAATTGCTAATTTGGTTGACAAAGGAAAACTTCTAATCCGGTTACCAAATAGACTGCCAATTCGGTTACTAAAGAAACTGCCAATTCGGTTACAACTGTGACGATACTCAAATTTTCAAAAACATAAAAAGACACATTTTTGATTGTTTTTTCCTAAATTTTCTTGTACAACTAGTATTACTAAGCCTATAGGTACCTTAAAAATGCAAACTTTATGGTTTTTAAGCCAAAAATTTTGAAATCAAGATTTGTACTTTTTAAAGCTTTTAGAATACAAAAGATGAACAAAAATGATGTTTTTTGAATCTAAGATTGTACACCTATATCTTAAAGATACTAGATCAGATTTACCAAGGTAAATGATCCTTTAGTGTACACAAAAGCTTCGAACACAAAGAAAAAATAAGAGATGACGTACGATTTTAAAAAGAAAAAAAAACAAACCAAACAAAACAAACACAAAAGCTAAACAAATCACTCCATGGCTCTTGATACCAATTGAAGAACAATCAGATAACATACATGAAGAAAGAAAGAGAGGTGGTTTGAGAGAGACAGTGGTTGGATGAACATTTTAGTGAGAGAAAGAAACATGAAAGGAAACTTGTATTATGTGTGTGAAATAATGAACAACCAACCACCTCTACAAGGCATGAAGAGGTGTATAAATACCACCTATGGTGGCCGACTAAAGGCTTAGGCCCATGGGCTTTCCATGGGATTTTGCTTATCTTTGGACCATTTAGCTTACTAAATAATAATTTGTAGACTACGAGCTAGAAACGTAAAATACGTAAAGTGGCCGATCCTTTTTTGGATTCTTAACAAAAGGAGAAGGAGATTGATAAACTCATGACTTTAATTTCTCTATCATTCAAGAAAATATACAAACCTACCAACAAGAACCTTAGAATTTCATCAAACACTAGTAGAGCAAATCAGGATAATACTCCAAGAATTAACAGAGGCACTGGGTATGATAATTAAAGGGTAGTTAATGTTGATGTGGCTAGGGAGAATGTAGGTACACATGTGGTACAACAATATGAGATTCAGTGTTATAATTGCAAGTAATATGGGCATGTAGCAAGGGAATGTCAGAAACCAAAACGGGTAAAGGATGCAACTTATCACAAGGAGAAAATGCTATTGTGTAAGCCAGAGGAAGCTTGATTTTAGTTGAATACAGAGCAAGCTGATTGGAGGGATGACACTAATGATGAACCTAATGACCAAGAATTAGAAGCACATTATCTGTACCTGGCAAAGATTTAAGAGGTTACTCTAGATGCTGCTGATAATTCTGGACCCATCTTTGATACTGAGCCGTTGCAAAAGGTACAAAATGATAATGATAACTACAATGTGTTTGCCAATGACAAAGAACATCCTGAGCAACCTGAATTTGTTAATGACACGTATCTGAAGGAACAAGGTGATACTAACATCACTATTGATTCATTAGATATGAGTACTAATGGAGAAACAGTTGACCAGGATTATGATGATCTTGCCAAAAAATGTGATTTGCTTGCTTCTTTAATTGATAAATTAAAATGTGAAATTGATGACAACAAAAATCATAATAAGCTTTTGGAATCATCAAACAAAACTTTAGTTGATAAATTGAAAGGTGAAATTAAGGATTTCAAAACCAAAAATAAAAGTTTAGAATCATCAAATAACCATTTCAAAGAAGCAAATAATAAACTGTCAAAGATTAATCAGTTGATGTTCAAAACCTTAAGAAGTCCTAAGTTGAACTTGATAGGTATCATGATGTGAATTATGCGTCAAAGGTGGCAATTGATTGTGCAAAAGCTAAAGGGGATTTAATGTCATACAAAATGGAATCTAAAAAATCATTTAATGAATATACTCGAAAGATAAATGATTTAAATCAAATGAGTTTAGAAATGAAAAAGGAGCTTATTGCACATCAAGAAACCATCTCCATAATGTCATAAGAAAAAGAGGCTTAGATAAAGTTTCACAAAACTCGTGAAGACAAGGAACTTGAAAAAGTCATTGCTTTCGAAAATAAAATCAAAGTTTTGGATGGTATAGTTTAAAAAACCGGTCAATCAGTTCAAACAATGAATATGCGTAATCGTAATTATAAAATGAGTTTTGTAAAACATGAGTTCCTCAATAAAGCGTAAAGAGCGAATCCTCGTCTGTATGATATAGGTTGCTATAATGATAATCTTGCTTTAATGTTAGCTTCTGAATCTGATGAAATGATTCATCTTGCCCATGAAAGTCGATCAAAATTAAGTGATTTAATCAAACCTTTTGATTATAAAAACTTGAATAATCTTTATGATTTGTTCGTTCCACAACATGAAAAGTAGCTTGAACATAAATATTTTTCAAAAAAGTCAAAAATGAGTCATACATCTGCTAAGAATGAAAAATTAGAAGAGTCTTTTAATAAACAAACAACTTTGTTAGAAAAACAGATGGATTAATCCATTTCGTGGGATCAAAAGTGTAAAAGCTCTAAAGAACTTTTCAAAATTAAAAGTAGTGTTGACATGATTTTTGATATAGTGGAACGTTGAAAACAAACAATCGCTAAAAGGATATATTTTGGTCACATAGATCCATTCATTCAAAATACAATTGAAGGAAATTTTTGTCCCTAAATTCAAAGAATCAATGCTGATTTAGAAAAATTTCACTTATGTTTGAAAGAGGAAATGGTTGCTGATTTAAGATACTTTAATTCTCTTGAACATGAAGCAGACTCTCTCAAATCTCAACTGGCAACTCAAAAAACACAGTTTTTGAATGAAATCGACCGACTTTTCAGGGAATATTATTATGCTGATCACATAAATGCTATACTTGGTGTGTATACTACTCTCGATGAATTCACTGATTTACAATGTGATTATGTGGACCAAGTTGTCAAATATGAACGTCTTGAAAAAGAGCTTTCAAAAAGTAATATAACGTCAAAGAGTTTTGAAGCACTTCAACATGCTATCAATCTTGAACTTGCTTTACAACAATGTCAGGAACAGATAAAAAATGACAAAGCTTTCAAAGAAAATCAGTCAAAAGTATTTTTGAAAGAACGTGAACAATATTTTGAAATTCAAGGCTTGAAAGCTCAATTACAAGACAAAGGAATTGAAATAAGTGAGTTGAAGAAACTCATTGAAAAGATGAAAGGAAAATCTGTGGAAACTAAGTTTGAAAAACCATCTGTTATTCAACAACCGAACGCTTTTAAAAGTCAAAGACAATCAGTTTTAGGTATATCAGCTACTTTTTCAGATTCTCTTGCAAAGACATATTTTTCAAAGTCAAAGTCAGTTACCACAAATAATGTGTCCAATGATTTTTCAAAACCAGTCACTACACAAATTTTTCCTTAGAATGTGAAGTCAATTTTAAAGAACATAAATGTGATTGCTCTAGGAATGTATAAAGTGCACATAAAGCCTAATCAAACTAGAACTCCACAGTTGCCTCAATACATTAGGAAAACCAACAAACACGTGTGTTTCTCTACTAGTGTAATTTCCACTACTAGTGTTAGCAGACCATAGCTTAAGAGCAATCAATTGGAAGATAGAGTCATGCATAACAATAGTGAAGGGAAGAAACAACAAGTAGAAGACCGCCATAGGAATTTTAAGTTTTCTAATAATAAAACGTCTGTAACTGCGTGTAATGACAGTTTGAATGCTAAGACCTCGAATGTAAACTTTTTTGTGTTACTTGTGGAAAATGTATGTTGAATGACAATCATGATATGTGTGTTCTTTATTATATTAATGGCGTGAATTCTATGACTAAAATGCCTATGGCTGTGCCTATTCGTACTAGAGAACCCAAACAAACTGTGAACCAAGCAACACCCCTTATGAGAACAGTTGCTGCAGAATCCACTAACCAAAAACCTAGAAACACAATTAGGAAGCAATATGAGCAGATTAGTAAGACATGTAAATGGTGGTAGTGTACAATCACACCACCAGGATATAAATGGAAACCTAAGTCTAGAACAGTGTATGTTGAACCAAATGTTAGTATGCATCTAGGAACTAAATCTAGAACTACTAATATTTCAAAACCTACGACTCTTAGGAAATCCATTGTATCAACTACTCCATCATCTTCTAATTCTTTTGCAGCTCATAGAAATAATTTTATTCATCATCGACTATGGGTGCTTAAAGCACATGATGGGAAATCTCAAGCTTCTAAGTAATTTTTTGGAGAAATTTTTAGGTACGGTGAAGTTTGGAAATGATCAAATTGTACCGATTCTTGGTTATGGAGATCTGGTTTAAGGGAATGTAACTATCAAAAGGCTTTATTACGTCGAAGGGCTGAGTCACAATTTATTCTCCGTTGGTCAATTATGTGATGCAGATTTAGAAGTTGCTTTTCGAAAGTCTACATGTTACATCTGTGATTTAAAAGGAATTGATCTACTCACAGGTTCTCGTGGCACAAATATGTATTCCATCACTCTTTAAGACATATCCACTCCTAATCCAATTTGCTTAATGGCTAAAGCTACATTGTCACAAGCATGATCATGGCATCATCATCTCTCACATCTAAACTTCGATACCATCAACTTGCTTTTGAAGTATGATATTGTGACTGGCCTTCCCAAATTGAAATTCGTCAAAGATCATCTTTGTTCTTCTTGTGAGTTGGGGAAAGCAAAATGTCTGTCTTTCAAGACTAAAAATACCTCAAGCTCAAAGAGATGTCTACAAATTCTACACATGGACTTATGTGGTCCCATGAGGGTAGAAAGCTTTAATGGTAAGAAATATGTGTTGGTAATTGTTGATGACTATTCACGATATACTTGGACTCACTTTTTAAGATCCAAAGATGAAACATCAGAAGTTCTCATTGATTTTCTCAAACTTGTTCAAATAGGACTTCATGATCAAGTTAGAACAGTTCAAACTGACAAAGGCACAAAATTTTTGAATAAAACTCTTCATACATACTTTGCTCAAGAAGGGATTGAACACCAAAAGTCATCTGCTCGAACACCTAAACAAAACGGCGTTGTCGAAAGATGAAATTGTACTCTTGTTGAGGATGCTCGAACAATGCTAAGCGCCGCTAAAGTTCCTTTGTTCATTTGGGCTGAAGTAATTGCAACAACATATTTTACTCAGAACCGTTCACTCATAATTCCTCGACATGAGAAAACACCTTATCACATCATCAATGGGTAGAAACCATCTGTTAAGTTCTTTTACATTTTTGGCTCTTTTTGCTACATCATCAAGGATGGTGAAAATCTTGACAAGATGAAAGAAAAAGGTGATACATGTATTTTTGTAGGGTATTCTACTCAGTCAAGAGCTTACAGGGTATATAACAAGAGAACAAGAGTGATAGTTGAAACCATTCATGTCAACTTTGATGAATTGCCTCAAATGGCGTCAGATCACGTCAGTTCTGACCCTGTTCCATAATGTCTAACAACGGTACTTGAACAAGTCAGTTTAAGTCCCAGTCACCAAAGTCAAGAAAATGTTCCTCAAGCAGCTGAGACAGTAACAACGTCAAATGAGCTGGATTTGCTATTTAGTTTGATATTTGATAAATTACTCAATGGAACTACTCTAGTTGTGTCAAAGTATTCTGTTGTAACTACTGCTGATGCACTTAATCAACGTCAACAATAACATACAACTCCATCTACTTTAATAATCGTTGATGCAGAAACACCTCCATTGAACATTCAAACAACACCTAAAACTACAAGTCAAGTACCAACTGTCACTGCCAATGAGAACATTAATCAAGTAGAAACTAATAAAAAAAATGCACAAGTTGAAGAAGATGAATTTATCAACATCTTTAGTACACCGGTACAAGAACAAGGGGAGACATCGTCTCATCATGTTGATTCGTCAAACATGCATACTTTCTATCAATGGCATCTTTCTAAACATCTTTGGACATAAGATCATCCGTTAGAACAAGTCATTGGAAATCCTTCTCAATTAATTAGAACAATATGTCAGCTAGAAACAGATGGCGAGATGTGTATGTTCGCACTCACCGTGAGTCAAACTGAACCGAAGAACATCAAAGAATCCATGGCTGATTCCGCATGGATTAAAGCGATGCAGGAAGAACTTCACCAGTTTGATTGATTAGATGTATGGGAATTAGTCGACAGACCACTCTACAAAAAATTCATTAACATGAAGTGGCTCTGTAAAAACAAACGTGATGAGGAGAATACTGTAATTCGCAACAAAGCTCGTCTTGTAGCTAAGGGATACAACCAACAAGAAGGAATCGACTTCAAAGAGTCATTTGCTCTAGTCGCTCGATTAGAAGCTGTCTGGTTATTCGTTGCGTATGCTGCATACAAATCATTTCCAGTATACCAGATGGATGTCAAGACAACATTTCTTAACGGTTTTTGAAGGAAGAAGTGTACGTCAATCAGCCTGACGGATTCGTAGACCCACATCATCCTGACAAAATCTACCATCTCAAAAAGGCATTATATGAACTCAAACAAGCTCCAAGGGTATGGTATGATAAACTATCCAACTTCCTGGTATCAAAAGGATCCTCAAAAGGTTCTATTGATCCAACTTTGTTCATTAATAAAAAGGAGAAGACATATTGCATGTGAAAATTTACGTTGATGACATTATTTTTGGTTCTAAAAACCCAAAACTTTCCAAAAAGTTTGAAAAACTAATGTACAACAAGTTTGAAATGTCTATGATGAGGGAGCTAAAATTCTTCTTAGGAAGTCAGATCTACCAATCCCCATGTGGTATCTTTATAAACCAAGCTAAGTATGCTAAAGAGATACTTAAAAAGCATGGTATGACCTCATGTGATAGCATTGGTACTCCAATGGCTACTAAACCCCTAGATGCTGACTTGAGTGGAACTCCCGTTGACCAAACAAAATATCGTAGCATGGTCGGGGCACTCATGTACTTAACAGCAAGTAGACCGGATATTATACATGCAATATGTTATCGTGCTCGTTATCAAGCAAGACCAACTAAAAAGCACCTCAGGGAGGTTAAACGGATCTTTCGGTACCTTAAGAATACCATCAACATGGGACTCTGGTATCTGAAGGACACCGGATTTAATCTAACCGCTTTTACAGATTCAGATCATGCAGGTTATCTCGATACACGTAAAATCATATCTGGTGGTATACAATTTCTAGGTGGTGATAAGCTAGTCAACTAGTCGTCAAAGAAACAGGATTGTACTTCAATATCTTTAGCAGAAGTTGAGTATGTGTCACTAACTGTGTGCTGCGCTCAAGTTCTATGGTTGAGAACTCAGCTCACAGATTATGGCTTTCACTTTGACAAAATACCTATGTATTATGATTCAAAGGCAGCCATAGCCATCTCGTGCAATCCAGTCTAGCATTCCCACACCAAGTACATTGATGTCAGATATCTCTTCATAAAGGAATAGGTTGAAAAGGGTATAGTTGAATTATTCTTTGTCAGAACTGAATACCAGTTAGCTGACCTGTTTACTAAAGCCTTACCTGAAGATAGGTTTATGTATCTCGTCAGACGATTCGGTATGAGATGTTTGACTCCATAAGAACTGGAGGCTCTGACAAACAAATCTGCTTGATCCATCAAACATCGAATTTGTAAGTATTTTTATTTTTCTCTTTATTTTGATTTATAATTATTTTTGAAAAAGAAAATACAAATATATAAAACCAACAAAAAGAAATAGAAAAATATAAAATCTAGAAAAACAAAATAAAAAATCAGAAAATTTCAAAAATACCAAAAAAGAATCTTCTCGACATGTCTCTTGGAATCGATAACATTTACGTACCTAGAAATGTCGATTAACATTGAAACGGGTGTGTAAATGAAGTTCGAGCAAGAGTTCAAACGTTTCAAAACATGTCATTTCTAAATTTTCTATATGACTTATGTACATTTCAGTGCATAACTCAGACCCGAATGTAATAGGAAAGTGTACGCTTCAGTGCGCTTTCTCTACAAATAGAAAAGAAGTCTTCTATCATGGTTTTTAAAACCGTTGAACACAATTTTTCAAAAAGAACTTTCTATGTCAAATTGTTTACAATATAATTTGTGGTATCATTCCATAAAAAGTGGTATTTGTTAAAATTGTGTGTTCAACACTCCCTTCCTCAAATAAGTTTAAAAAAGTATGGTATTAATTTTTCTTAAAATGTCATATTTATGTATATCAGTTTTTGAGGAGGATCTTTTAAAACTAAAGCCTTTTAATGTATTTTTTGGTTAATCTCATAAATGTCTCAAATTTTATGTATCCATAAAAACATTTCATGAAATTAAAAGTGGAAATTTAAAATGTGGAAATTTTAATGTCAATTATAATATATATTGTTCACTATGGCATCTCACCTCGTCATCAACATATTCGTAGTGTCATAATCATTTTTCTGTAACGTCAAGTTTTAAATTAGTGGTATCTCATATGTATAGATGTGAGAGGGAGCTATCATAATATGAATTCATGCAATATCAATGGTATTATTATATAATTATTTCTCCCCATGGAATTTTTTCATGGTCATATTTTTACTCATTTAGTATTTTAAATACTTACGAAATTTATTATTTTAAAATTAAGGGGAAAATGTGATTAAAATATGATATAGAAGAATGTAATTTTTAAGACTCGTGCAACTCTTTCCTTGATGTGCAAAACAATTTCGAATCGCAGAGCACATGTGTAGGGGGAGCATTTAAAAATGTATGTATCAAAGGTTTTATGGTTCGATCTCTGTACCCAACAACCAATTAACTCACGATGTCATTGAAGTCATAAGGTGGTTAAGGTTAGGTATAAGTCAAATGATCTAACTAGAACCAAGGATCTCACCAAGGACAATCCATAAGTTTAGATATAGCAGTTCCTTAGAGTATGATTTGAGATGAATAAGAATAAGGGAAGAATGCTGACTAAGGTTAAGCTAACACTGGAACAATCATAACAAGGTGTTAGTGATGACATATTGGTAAGCATTGAAAGGGTTGAAGAACTAAAAAGAAATGTATAGATAACAGAGTGATAAAAGAATGAAGCCTTCCATACGCCTCTTAGGCAAAAAACTGTGGTCAATACATAAATCTATCACAAATAATCACAAGAGCATGATTGTTGATTGAAAGAAGAAGACATCATGGACACAGTATGAATGCACAAACCCTTCCTCCAGCATCCAGAGTTTCTCGTATATAAGAGAATTGGTCTATTGTCACGGAGATATAAACTCGTATATCTATGATATCTCACGCTCGACGGTTTGTTGATATGAAATAGGGGGCGTCAGCTCTAGCCTCGTCGTGTACCAAAACCCAAAGTGAACAAATGAGTCTAGAGACAAGAGTGAGATATCAAATTTATAATATCATTATGGACACATTGTCAAAATACAAGTTGTTATTCATCAATTAACATTTGGTATCAAAAGAGTCCTACGCATTATCTAGAGATTCTTGGCCAGATACATTCAGACGTGATACTTTTAGTATTCACAATGCACGAATGGTATAATCCTTCCAGAGTCAACCTCAAACAGCTCTGTGGTAGGCGACTTGTAAGATTCTATATGAATCAAGCTTGTGATAACTGGAAGTGCAACTCTTTCCTTGATGTGCAAAACAATTTCGAATCGCAGAGCACATGTGTAGGGGGAGCATTTAAAAATGCATGTATCAAAGGTTTTATGGTTCGATCTCTGTACCCAACAACCAATTAACTCACGATGTCATTGAAGTTTCATAAGGTGGTCTCAGGTTAGGTAAGTCAATTGATCTACTAGAACCAAGGGATCTTCCAAAGGACAATCGCCATAGTTAGAATTAGCATTCCTTAGTATGATTTGAGAATGATATAAGATAAGGGAAGAATTGACTGACTAAGGTTAAGCTAACACTGGAACAATCATAACAAGGTGTTAGTGATGACATATTGGTAAGCATTGAAAGGGTTGAAGAACTAAAAAGAAATGTATAGATAAAAGGTGAAAAGAAAGAAGCCTTCCATACTCCTTTAGGCAAAAAACCGGGTCTACAATTACATAATCTATCTCATAAAATCACAAAAGATGAATGTTGGTATTGATGAAAGACATCATGGACCCAGTGTTGCAATGCCTCATACCTTCTCAAGCGCATTCGGAGTTTCTCTTAAAAGAGACTTGTCTCATTTGTCACGGAGATATACACGTTATCTATTGATATCTCACTCCGAGATTATTGATATTAAATAGGTTGGCAGTATAGCTTCTAGCTATGAGTACTAAAACCAAGTGCACATAATCGAGTCGAAGCCACGAGGATCAAATTATAATTATCATTAGGATCATAAATGTCAATATACAATTCTGTTATTCATCAATATAACATTTGGGTATCAAAGAATTAAGGTCACTAGCATTATCCTTGAGATTTTGCCAGAACATTAGAGTGTATACTCTTTAGGTTTTCACAATGACGAATGGAAATCCTTCCAGAGTCAACCTCAAACAGCTCTGTGGTAGGCGACTTGTAAGATTCTATATGAATCAAGCTTGTGATAACTGAGAAGTAGCAACCTTTCCCTTGAGTGCAAAACAATTCGAATGACAGAGCACATGTGTAGGGGGAGTATTTCAAAATGTATGTATCAAAGGTTTTATGGTTCGATCTCTGTACCCAAAAACCAATTAGCTCACGACGTCGATGAAGTCATAAGGTGGTTAAGGTTAGGTATAAGTCAAATGATCTAACTAGAACCAAAGGGATCTTCCAAAGGACAATCCATAGTTAGAAATAGCAGTCCTTAGGTATGATTTGAGATGAATAAGAATAAGGGAAGAATGCTGACTAAGGTTAAGCTAACACTGGAACAATCATAACAAGGTGTTAGTGATGACATATTGGTAAGCATTGAAAGGGTTGAAGAACTAAAAAGAAATGTATAGATAAAGGGTGAAAAGAAAGAAGCCTTCCATACTCCTTTAGGCAAAAACCGGGTCAATACATAATCTATCAAAATCACAAAGATGATTGTTGGTATTGAAGAAAGACATCATGGACCCAGTGATGCAATGCACAACCCTTCCCAGCCATTCGAGTTTCTCTTAAAAGAGACTTGTCTCATTTGTCACGGAGATATACACGTTATCTATTGATATCTCACTCCGAGATTATTGATATTAAATAGGTGGCAGTCAGCTCTAGCTTCCGAGTACTAAAACCAAAGTGCACAAATCGAGTCTAGAGCCAAGAGAGATCAAATTATAAATATCATTAGGACACAATGTCAAAATACAATTTGTTATTCATCAATATAACATTTGGTATCAAAGAGTCCTACGCATTATCCTTGAGATTCTGCCAGAACATTCAGAGTGATACTCTTTAGTATTCACAATGATGAATGGAAATCCTTCCAGAGTCAACCTCAAACAGCTCTGTGGTAGGCGACTTGTAAGATTCTATATGAATCAAGCTTGTGATAACTGGAAGTGCAACTCTTTCCTTGATGTGCAAAACAATTTCGAATCGCAGAGCACATGTGTAGGGGGAGCATTTAAAAATGTATGTATCAAAGGTTTTATGGTTCGATCTCTGTACCCAACAACCAATTAACTCACGATGTCATTGAAGTCATAAGGTGGTTAAGGTTAGGTATAAGTCAAATGATCTAACTAGAACCAAAGGGATCTTCCCAAGGACAATCCATAGTTAGAAATAGCAGTCCTTAGGTATGATTTGAGATGAATAAGAATAAGGGAAGAATGCTGACTAAGGTTAAGCTAACACTGGAACAATCATAACAAGGTGTTAGTAATGACATATTGGTAAGCATTGAAGGGGTTTAAGAACTAAAAAGAAATGTATAGATAAAGGGTGAAAAGAAAGAAGCCTTCCATACTCCTTTAGGCAAAAACCAGGTCAATACATAATCTATCAAAATCACAAAGATGCTTGTTGGTATTGAAGAAAGACATCATGGACCCAGTGATGCAATGCACAACCCTTCCTAGCCATTCGAGTTTCTCTTAAAAGAGACTTGTCTCATTTGTCACGGAGATATACACGTTATCTATTGACATCTCACTCCGAGATTGTTGATATTAAATAGGTGGCAGTCAGCTCTAGCCTCCGAGTACTAAAACCAAAGTGCACAAATCGAGTCTAGAGCTAAGAGAGATCAAATTATAAATCTCATTAGGACATAATGTCAAAATACAATTTGTTATTCATCAATATAACATTTGGTATCAAAGAGTCCTACGCATTATCCTTGAGATTCTGCCAGAACATTCAGAGTGATACTCTTTAGTATTCACAATGAAGAATGGAAATCCTTCCAGAGTCAACCTCAAACAGCTCTGTGGTAGGAGACTTGCAAGATTCTATATGAATCAAGCTTGTGATAACTGGATAACGATTTTGGTCTAGTAAATGAATTGACGAATTAATGAGAAATATAGTAACTATATGATTCACTCTTACCGTGTTGTCTGCTTTAAGACGTTCCAATAATGAGAACAAGCAAGCATGGTGAATCTAACACGTCTGTGTTAGAAGATCATACGCTTTGAGCAGGAAACCCTGTTAAGTAGATTCTTTGAATCTACCTGATCACATGTATAGTATTTATAAAACGGGGAACCGGTGGTTATCGCAACCTAAAATTAACGAATGACAAAGACATTTCATCCATTTCTGTTTTTTATTACGAACATTTAAATGCAAGTATAAACGTCGGTGTTGCAGCCTCATTCCAGCAAATTCAAATTCATTACCACATGCACATACTCAAGCTTTCAAAGTCAATCATTCAACATCAAAAGTGTTGATACTACATTTCCTCATCACCAAAGAGCTTCAAAGTTAAATAAAGAATAATCTATTGGGGAAGATTGTTAGTCTTATGTTTATATAAGTCAAACAAGAATGAAATCAGTATGATCATGTCGGTCAAGAGCACAAGGTGTTTAAGAAAGTCAAATCAACATGATTCAAGTCAAGGAGATGATACAAGATGAAATATCTCAAGAACTCAAAGTCAAAAGATGAAGGCACAAGATCATAATTACATAAATGACACCGAAAGAATGTCATTGGTCGTCAAAAGCATGAATGAACAAAGCCATTACAAACAAGAAAAGACAAAGACAAGACCAAAGAAGGCAAAACTCAAACATCATATCTTCGACATTGGGGAAGATAAAGTCAAATCAAAATAACCTCCATCAAAAACATCAACGTGGGAGATCAAAGAAGACCTTAACATTAGGGGAGATTGTTAGCCTTGTTTTTATATAAGTCGAACAAGAATGTTATTGGTCATCTTAGTCATAATTAGTGTTGTTATGTAATAGGCTAGTCGGGTTTAACAGGCTTGAACTTTAAGCTAATATTGTCCGTGTTTCAGGCTTAAAGCCCAAGACAAGCTAAGCCCGGCCCAAGATAGAAGCCCATACGCCAATATGTAGGAAATGGGTATAAATAGGACCCTCTCCACCCATGTAGAGAGTGTTGGTTACATTTGCATGTGTATCCTCCCAATCTAATATTTCTCTCTTTGTTTCTCTCTTTAGTTTCTCTCTCTACTTTTCTTCTTTCTTATTTTGGCTTATAATAGCTTATTGGTAGTGCTTATTGTTATGTTATGGATTAGCTTATTGGGGGTAACAGAATTGATTAAGGATCTTAATAAGATAAGGAAGTGATTTATGATTGAAGTGTTATTCTTTGATATGTTGTTGTTCGTGTTTAGGATTTGATAAAAGAAGGCTTATAGGTTATCCTGATGAAATAGTATGGAAGTTATCTCAGTAAAAGTCAAAGGTTATATTACCAAAAAAGTCAACAACTATCTCGACGAAAGTCAAATGCTCTCTCGCCTTGACTATCTCGCCTTGTATGCGTAACACACAAAACAATTTCAAAACATATTAATACACATTTTTAATCGTAAATTTTTAGACTTTTTGATGTAATATTGTTTTAGACACTTTAAACTACCTTAAAAATGTAAACTTTATATCTTTCAAACATTAAAAGTGCAAGATTTTTGTGTTTTTTCTTTGTTATTCAAACTGGAAGACGAAACAGAAAACTATAACTTTTCAACCACTATACACATATAAATCTTACTCTCGTGATTGATACCACTTGTTAAATATTATATCTAAGTCATTTCACTACCACGAATCACAAACAAAGAAGAATTTTAAAGAGAGAAGGATGTGGCCAGATAGATGAAGAAAACTAGAGAGAGAAGGAGAGATGGTGAGAAATGTTATACACTAAAACACATCCACACCCCTCCTAACATGCTAGGAGAAGGTATTTATACTTCCTTAAGGCCTTGGGCCGGTTTAGGGTTGTTTGGTTAGTCCAGGCTCGAATTTGGTTGCGATTTACGCCCTAAACCTATACAAGATTAGATTAAATTCTGAGCCTGAGATCTTGAATAGCCTATTACATATTATTACAAAGTTCCTATCATATAAAAACCAATACTCAATATTGAGGATCGTTACTCTCTTTATTAGCTTACATTTTCTATGGCTAACAAAGACTATCTACTTTGATTTTTCTAAGGGTTTCATGGGTGTCAAAGGATCCATAGCTGAATCCATGTTTGTTGTTAAACATTGTTATGATCAACCAATCACGCAACAAAAGGTCATAACGTTGTTATTTAATTAATCATTATACATCATATGGATCCACGATCGGTGACCTTTTCTCTGTTGTGTTTATATGGTTATAATGCATTTTCATATATAAAACCAAACAGTAGCATACCGAGCGATCGTATGATGTTTTTGGTTATTATTGTATGCATAAAAGTGGCTAAAATGCATTTTTACGTGTTTTATGGAAAGATTTTTAAACAGTTCTTTAGGGTAATTTTTTTTGAAACTCGGTTAAGGGTTTGGGGTTTGGTGTTTGGTGTTTGGGGTTTGGGGTGTATGGTTTTGGGTTTATGGTTTAGAGGTCTTAATATAAGTGTTTGAGAACTATATGGCCATGAGTTTGCGCATACATGTCTGGGGGGGTTTACTTGCTTTAAATCTTTTGTTTTTTTTGGCTTAACTTTATTTTTCTTGTCATTATATTGAGATCTGGGGAGAATACATGCATGTTTGGTCATGGATAAATGAACCAATACCTTATCTCAATCATATTATTATTGTGTGAATATGTGGGATGTGAAAAAACCGATGAAAACCTTAGCTTGTACATGTTTTATTGATTGTTTACATAGTTGTAGTTCGTTTTCGAAATATTTGCCATTGTTTTGGCTCTTTTAGTACCTTTAATTTATTTGTAGCCATTGGTTAGGAAATTTATAGTAGTTGGATATGTCTTATGTTAGTCTTATTTGATTACCAAATTGTAACCGTTGCACAATGTAGAATGACAACAAGTTAAAGGTGGAAGTGCTACAACAGGCTTGCTGGACCTTGTTGTACTAAAAAATTAATTTCCGTCACTCTATATGGCATTGGACCTTGAATTATTTTTAGGTTCCTGACTCAGTAGGCTATAACTTTTAGTTCGGCGCTTTGATTGGGGAAGACTCCTTCCTAGACCTATCAGGCCCTCAAGTGGACGCAAATATGATATCAACATGCTGTGATTTTTGTGCTTTATGGGTTCGACTTGCTTTGGATAGGTCTAAAAGCAGGTGGGAACCCAAGTACTTGGCTTAAGGCTTGTCTCTTAGTTGAACTCTCGAGTTTACATGTTGGCTCGTAGACCCGAGCATACGTTGAGGTTTTGCATGTCAATTGTGATTGTGTTTCATTTATTTGCTTTTTATATTTGTTGTGACTTGTATAAATTGAAAATGTTTTTGGAACTAAAATGAAACCAAAATTGTTTTCCAAAAAAATCTTATGATTTAGTTAAAATAAGTTTAAATATGATTTGAAACTTAAAATTATTGTCCATTTTATCTATATCCACACATGTTGCATATTAGAATGAATCGGACATCTTAACACATAAATAATTAAAACAATGATTAGACTTAAGTTAAGAAAATATTTCATTAATTTGTGCTACGAAGATTGAATGCATCCTTTTTCGTATACCTTTTTGATTTACATGTTTTTATCAAAACTATATACCCTTACAAAATTTAAGTCATTGCTATCTAGTGTTTTAGATCACTTGCAATAGCCTTTTATCTATGGCGAGGTCCTAGGTGAATTGCAACCCAAGGTGATTATTATCTATGTGTGATACGTAGACTTACTTTCACAGATTTCACAGTGGATGACTTAATTGAGTTAGGCGGTGAGATCCCTTAACCCGAGGCAAATATGTAACTAAACATGCCATCGTGACACTAGTTGCTTGAAATTAGATGGCATAAGTCCCATAAGGATCTAAGAGTAACACTTGTATCGGAATTATTGCTCGCCACTTACCAATTGAATCTATTATTGCTAGCAAATCAACTAATGTGATAGTAGAAGCATAATGTGGATCTTAACCGTTCGTAAAATTAATTGTTTATTTTATAAACTTGGGTAGTTAATTTTAAAATGATTAATTATCAAAAATACTAAAATGAACTTTTTCCCTACGATGGTTATAATGCAACATAAATCATAAACAAGGGTTTGGTATTTTATTAGACAAACAAAGTCTTCTTTCCTTGATAGGAAAATATTCACTCTTATCTCTTCTCCTTGCTCGAAAAATATAAGATATGAATACTTGAATTTTCCCGATTCAATTCAAACTCATAGCACACTTACTCATTATGACTTTTATAAGTTGTACGGTTAAGTAAGGATGCACATCGTATTCTTTCAACTCTTTTCATGACCCAAATTTTGGTTTTGATTTTTTTTTGAAATATATAAGACATTTGGATAACTAGAGAACATGTTTTCGTAGCTACCAAAATGATAACATCTTGAAGTTTTCAAGACGATGTATGAGCTTTAAATGTTTAGAAAGGGAAATCTTAATAAACCGCAAAGAGCAAAGGAAATTACTAACATGTTATCTAGATAGTTTTCCTTAACTTATAAATTCTCTAAGGTGCTACACACCCTTATGGCTAAGTAGACCGAAGGTCCTACAAATGGTTCTGGCTAAGTAGACCGATTAAGGAGGAATTGCATGTCAATTTTCAAGTTAATAAATAACTTGGATGGCTAGTCCATCATCTACATAGTTGAACTTCATATACTCCTTCCAATACCTAAGTACATAGCTACTAGTAGGCATTCAAAAAGAGTAGGAAAGTAACTAAATCACTATATTTTTTTTACTGGTGAGGTAACACTTATAGTATTGTCAAATAAAGTAGGAGTTATGCGTTTTACTACTGATGAAGAAATTCAAGTATTGTTGTCTAATTGAGTAGGAGCTACAAGCTTAACTACCTTGTTAGTAACCCATATTATTTCTAGTTGATAATGAGATAATACATTATTTTCCAAATATGAAGAAATAGAGTTTTTAAATATCATTGCATCTTTTATAAGATAACCTGTCGCTTTTCTGATGTCGCTTCTTAAAGTGTTATCTATAGAATAAATATGGTTCTATATCTACTCGTAATGCAAATACGTTCTTTTAGGTTTGACTTTAATCACATCTTATCTGCGACACTATCATATTGTTCATACAATCAAACGAGCGTCGTGCTGTTTGTCCACATGCATGATGTTGCGTCATGTACAAATGGGAAAAATCTTAATTATGTGAAAGGAACAACACATAACAATATGACTAATAGTCTTTCTTAACCGTAATGTAAGAAAGCTAATATTCTACTAGGACTTATACACATTAAATGTATGTTGCTCTATCTAGAACATATGCCAAGATATAATGAAAAGCTACTTCAACACATTCACTAAATGATTTAGTTAATGTGATTATATTTTCTTGTAAAGTCATAATATAAAGTTTGCAATTAACTTGAATTACTATTGACGCCAAGAGTAGGCGTTTGATGTGTCGTTTAGTATAGGTAATTATATTATCAAGTTTTACTATTTATATTTTGCCGACTTTACCTATTAACTAACACTAACGGGCAGTGTACCCGATCGATTGTAGGTTCGTTGGTAAGTAAGGTGTTGATTACTAAGAGTGAGCGTTAATACTTAATCTACTAGTATTCTAATTATCTAAGTTAAACCTAATTAATCCTAATTAAATCTAAACTAACACAAATAGGGGGTTTAGCTTGAGAGACTGCCACGAATTTTGGTTTAATCTAAACTAATAAAGCGATAAATGAGGAAAATAACACACATAAGCAAATAAACAAACGATCAAGAAGAGGTCAAGCACTTATATAAGGAAAACATATTAACCAAGTTTACTTTATTGGTGGTATATCATTCCAAATCTAGGTGGTACTTCTACCTAAACTCTAGGTTTATATAACAGTTAATCCTGTTACAATCAACCAAACCCGCATAAGTTCACACAGTTGATTATAATCTATCTAGGTAACTTTAACACCCCTAAATTTACACGCAGCGAAACCAACATTGGGTGTTAAATATAGCTCAATTACACATAAATTACCAAGAACGACTCAAAAGAGACGTTATAAAACTTAGTTCCATTTATAGAAATTCAGAGTGCAAAAGTTGTCTAACAGGATCATAACCAAAACCAACATACGTGTTTTAAAACCATAACCATATTTTAATTGAATTAGTGAGGAATGGAACTTTAAAAACAATTTAACAAAATGAAATAGCGCAAGCTCCTCCTCGTGTGCTCCAAGTCTTCAACCTTGATTACCAGAGATAAAACATGCTAAAAAGTCAACGAAACGTTAAGTGAATCCATAGAGTTTATATGAATATAAAAGATTTGAACACAAGTCTTATAATCATCGAGTAACTTGTTGTACACCAAGTTATTAGCTACTAATGCAATGAGCTCGTGACATCGACACATTTAGACTGCACATAGTGCATAAGAATAATAATAATAATCAACATTTGCCCCTGTTAGTTCGGTACATTGCCACGTACTTACTCAAATCTCAATACAAATATGTCCGTACATTGGGTGTTCCACAATGGATGCATCCCCAAACACCGAACTGGGTTGTCAAGCCCATAGATCTATTAATTGTATTAGCGTCTGCCCATCATAAGCAATTAACGGTTCACGATTGGGGTCTTTTGGCAATAGGTACTCATCCATTTAATCAATTTATCTGGTCCAGCATACCGAAAAACTACTTGTGTTCATTTTATAAAACTAGCATGTATCTCCCTCGCGGGGTTTAACAAAATATTTAAATTTGTAAAGGTGAGGCTATGAACTCACCATGAATAGAAGCAACGCCAATCGAGAATCACAAAAGGTAAAACGCCGGAAATCAACCACGACCTATTAATATTAATAATATATTATTAATATTCTAATTACATAAATTATGCAACTTATTATATTATATGCATGATAGTTTGTTCATTATGTAATCCATACTTCACTTATTATTTCCATTGGTTACTTATTTTCTGAAAATTTCGTCGATTCACTAGCAACTAGTTACCACTTAACGACTTACCATATGACCTCAACACTTGATTATACTCATTCTACAGGTTCATATACATCTTAACTTACTATCACACTTTCCCCAAAGGTTTTAAATAAATTTTACCTTTCGTTAACTCTAGCTTATCGTAACTAGCTCAAAACAGGGCCTGCGGAAAGTTATCAAAAGATTGGCAACAACAGGTGCCCTTAAAATTTTTATAAAAATATGAAAAAAATACAGTAGCTCCTAAATATTATGTAGAATCTTCAGTTTAAATTTCGTCCAAAAATATTAAGTTTTGACCCGCCTGCTCACAGCATCTTTACAATCGAATTTTTGGACAGCCTACACAGTTTTAACACTTAATCTTGTACAAAGGTTTTGACTAACTTTTACATCTTAAAAATCGACGAAGCCTAGTTCGTTTGAAAGTAGACTCGAAGTAGATAACTTTAGGGTCCTAAAAACCTATAAAATCTTTTGGCATGACCAATATTATAACGTCGCAAAGTTGACCCAAATTCGGATATAAAAGCTGCCATTTTCTGAAAATTGCCGAAACCATTTCCTAACTAGAATCGGCCATAACTTTTTCGTTTTTAAGAGTTAGAAGCTCTAATTTATACCAAAACGATCATTGGAACGACCTCTACCATTCTAGACACTAAAATCTTGGTTCTCAACACACTAAACCCGCTGATTTTTAGTCCAAACTTTCTGCCCTAATTAAGGGTTATAAAACCCTTTCAATACATCATTATTTTGCCCCACAAACACTTTCAATATGCTTAGACTAACCTATAACTCATACTAAACCTATGAAATCATTCTCAAACCTTCTAAGATCAAAACTCATCAATTCCATGGATTCCTAACTATTGATTCAAGCATGCATGCATATATACAATAATGATCAAAACAAAAAGGTTAGAAAAATACTTACAATACAATCAATTAGAAGAAAGATAAAAAACAATAAACCCTTGGGGGTTTATACCCTTGGCCGAACCACAAAAGGAACCCAAACAATCCGAAAAATCGATTTTTGTTCAACCAAATCTTGTACACAACCTTCTTGATCAACCTTTGCTATAATCTAACACTTTGATTCAATTAAATCCCAAAATCACAAATCAAGAAAAATTTTAGAGATTTATAAAATTATCTTGCATGTTTAATTTTTTTGAGGGGAAAGATTAAGGGTATTTTTAAGAGTAATTTGGTATATGATTGAGTAGTTTTGGTGGAGAATTGAGGATGGATTTGGTGGTTTTGTGGAGCTCTTGCTCGAACAGAAGAAGCGAAGAAGAAAACTGGGAGAAACAAATTTATAAACCGAGTGTGTATGTTGTTTGTTCGGCTTAAAAAAAGAGTGGGTTAGGTTTATAACTAAATGGTATTGGGCCTGGATTTTATAAAAAAGATGGAGAAGTTTATAAAAACATAAATGTGGGCTTGACAATAAAAAAATATGGGTGTATTGTTTGGGCTTATTATTGCCGAAAACAAGAGGGGAAAAAAGGGAGAGGGCTCCGGCCTAATTTTTGTTAAACGCTACATTATTTAAATCTCGACTCTAAAAATTTAACTCGACTCGCTAATTTTTATAAAAAACATAAATTTTTAAATTCGGTTCGGCCCGACACGAATAAAATATATTTATATAATAAAAAATGAAAAATATATTAAATAAAAATTTAATAATTTTCACAATTAAAAATACAGAGTTCGTTGATTTCTCAATCGGAAACAATTAAAAATAAAATATAAAATTCGCGAAAGAATTTAAATGACGATTTTAATAAAAACCGACTGAAATAATAAAATGAATTATTTAAGATTTAGAGAATAATTATAAATTCAGAATAAGTAGTGACCTTAAATACGGGATTTTACAGTAACAATATTGAAACCTAGCTCGTCGAAGCTTTACCAACTTATGGCCTAATTGTTATCTATATACTAGTAGTCTATAATCCACTTAACTACCAAAGGAAACAGAACATTATTTATAGTCCTAAGATACCTTAATCTATCATTCACTTAACCAAAAGTAGAAACATGATTTTGTTTATAGTGCTAGTGATCTAGTTATATAGATAAACTATATGTAGTATCTATCCCAGACTCTAGCCTATAGTCTAAATAACGATTAAATTACAACGCTTTATTTATAATTTTAGATCCAGTTGAATGATAGATGAAAACATAATCAAACACATAAACGGGTATGAAGTGATAAACATAATCAACATGCAATGAAAAAGTAAACAATCGATATAAACAAATCAAAACATTAATTTATCATACACTTGGCTAATACCTACAGGTATTAGCCCATAATGTCTGTAACAATACACATTATCATATTTAGAACGATAAAAGTAATGTTATAAAGAAAACAATACGCTAACCGAATGATTATAGTGAGTATAATGATTACAAGAGTTTTCCTATAGAATTAATGCACTTGCAGGACCTTGTTTCTTTTAAAATCGTTTGAGAATCGTATTTGGTGGTTAAAAGCATTTTAAAAACAGAATGCTAGGTTTTCTATTTATAGGTTCGTAAATCTAGTCGATACGACGTATTGGCGAGGTCCAATACGGCGTATCCGGGGGTATTCAGCGTGGGCTCCATGATTATTATATTCTAGTATAATCCTTAACTGCCTCCCAATATGGTGCATTGATGTATCTGGATACGGCGTATTGAGGTCTTCCCATAAATACGCCATATTTGATTAAGTGAATACGGTGTATCAGGAGTAAAACATGCATGATTCATATACGGCGTATCTGCTGATGTGGATACAACATATTCTTCAAAGTCAGGCAATGGTCTTGAATTCGTCTAAGTCTTGAGATATGGCGTATCTATCTAGAATGATACGGTGTATTGATGTCAGATTCAATAGACTCTCTTGAACTTCTTCATTTATGCTCCAAAACACGTTGGTTTCTCTAACTTTCACCAATTGCTCGATAATAATTAAGATTCATAAAGATAACCAATTAAGTATCAAATCTTATATAAAATAATATAAAACGAGCAATATAGACGGGATAAATAATGCTAATAATTAGTCGTTATTTGATGTCATAAAATATCTCCCTCTTGAATCCTACTTGTCCTCAAGTAGACTTTAGATTTAACTTATGAAAACATATCCCAAATGAATGTCTAAGATTTTTCCTTTAAGTGTTTTTATTCAATTACTAGTGCACAACCAAACACCTGACGAAACAGGAAAGGAAATCACTCAAATCACTCAACTAATCTATCTTAAATCACTCAACTAATCTATGTGGTAACATTTAGTAGTTCGCTTAATTGCTCGATCATGACTAGTATTCTATCATAAGCTTGGCAAGGATACACATCTCCATCACTAAAGTAAGGAGTAACAAGTCTAAAAAGGTAAATTGGGTGAATATGACAAGGCTTAAGTGTTGATCTCTCTTTTTAATCTCTATCGATACCAATATTCTAGAAAAGGCGACAAAACCACAAATGCACGCCTAAATCCATAACCGCGACACTTGTGATTGCTCACTTCTTAACTCGAATAAGCTAAAGAATAGGATTAAGTAATCTTCACCAATAGTATTACACCAACAACAGCGAAAAAATCACACATACACATTCAAATCCATGAATAAGACACATGTAATTACTCAAATCCCTCATTTGAGTAAACCAAAGGTTAGGATGAAGAATGATGTAGGGTAGGGATTAGGCATGAGAAACATATATAATTAGTGTAAAATAAAATAATGAAATAGATAGATTAAGTCTAACTAATAAACAATAATGTTGCTAGCTACTTTCCCAATCACAACTTAAAAAAGACACAAATCACCGACTAAATTACGCTTTAACACAAAAAACACACGCTTTGTTTGGTAGACACGAATTAGACTCAAAGATTTCTTAATCATCATTCTCAACGATCCATAAAAACAAACCTAGTTGGCATTTCTATAACAACCAACTCCCATTCATCCATAATATAGTATAACAATAGTGGCGATATATACCACTTAATACAAAAAACACATAGTTGGTTATGTTAGCCTTAATTATATTAAGTCAAACAAGAATGTTATCGGTCTTAGAAAGTCAAACTAGGTCTTGTATTGTAATAGGCTAGTCGGGTTTAACGGGCTTGGACATTAAACTAATATTGTCTATGTATCGGGCTCAAAGCCCACGAGAAGCCAAGCCCAGCCCATTTAGAAGCCCATACGCCTCACTTAAGGCAAAAGGGTATAAATATCCCTTCACCACACTTGGTGAAGGGTGTTGGTTACATTTTTCATTTCACTTGTAACTCTTATTTTCTAGCATATTGGTATAGATTATAGTTGTATAATGGATTAAACTAGTGGGATAACAGATTTAACCAACTTTTCAATATCCTCATCGATTAGTTCTTTTTCGTCAACTTTATCTTCATCTATACAAATTAATACGATCTATTATTGACATATTAACATATAAATATAAAAATGTCAGTGCA